>JAJPUD010006621.1:0-50584 GCA_023553655.1 Myrmecobius fasciatus | reverse complement strand
AAAAAAAAAAAAAAAAAAGATTAGAGGCAAGAGAAGCAAATCACAGTTCTCCCTGAGAGGCCCAGAATATGTAAGTTCCCACCTGACAAAACAGGTTCAAGTTGACAACAAGCAGCTTCTACCATGCTTAATTCTGAGAACCTTGGGAACTGTACCACAGGGATGTCTTTGTCTAAGACCTAGAAGTAGATAACCTAGTTACCTCTCACTGGTTGGTTTATCTTCAACAGAAAGTACTGCAGGGCAAAAGTCTGATTTTGTCCTGATCGGGCTCAATCCAGGTAGGTGAGTCAAGTGCAATTACTTTCATCCTGGAAAATCACTCCAGTTTAGAGAAGGAAAATTTACTGGGCAACTATCTAGCCAGAAGGGACAGAATCTTTATCCTTCCAGTGTACCCCTGAGCATCACCCCTTTCCTCCCCAGTTCAGCTCCAATTTCTAATTTTATAGCCCAGCCCTTGTCCGGGCAGCTTCAATTTAAGCTCACTGAAATGAGACACTTAACCTTTGTGAGTTGCTTCTCTTAATGAATACACAGCAGTTTGCTATGCATTAAATCTTGGAGGAAACGCCAAATCTGTTTCTGCTGCATTAGCTAGAGAGGTCATTAAAGGTTGGGTGCAGAGTAGCCATGGTGACCTTTTCTCCAAATAAAAGTCACTCAGGCCTCCACCATCCCAACTGCCTGGCAGTAAGGACAAAAGGAGCCTAAGGGACAGCCCTGGGTAGGGTCTGATGCCCTCCACTCCCAAGCCAACCCTACATGGTCTTTCCCCAGAGTCCCTTCAAGTAAGTCTCTAACACTTGACTACAAATTCATGTCATCCTGGGCCAGAATGAATAGGTTCAATTATAGAGGCTCACATAAAAACCAATGCCTTCCCCAGCCTCCTCTTCAGCTGCTTGCTTACATCTTCACCATCCTTCAAAACTCAAATCCTAATTTCCTAGAGAATTTTATTCTATTTTTTTAAAATGCTGTTGATGCTCAATTATAGGAAATATGCCCTTCCCTTTTTACAAAAGAAAAGTAATAGTTTTCAATAGTTCTAGGAACTCACCCCCTTTTTTTATCCTATGAATAAGGCATTTGGTAAGAACTAACATGCTAATTGACTGATAAAGGAATTTCTTAGGCTAAATGTAAATGAATGGCTATACTAAAGAACACATTCTTTCTTTCACAATAATATAAGGACTCTCTTTTCCAAAAAACATACCTTTTTCCAATTTAGTTCTCCTATTAGATCTTCCCCAAAACTGCTTAATAAGCTTTTAGGTAGCTCAAGAGAAGGAAAAAAAAATTTTAGGTGTATGTATGTATGTATGTATACCCATGATATATTTATGTAAAAATATATACACATGCACACTTTGGAATTGTGAGGCACATATATAAATTACTTATTAACAGTATGTATCACACCCAAGTGGATAAATAAACTACAATGTCTTTATTTATCTGTATCTGGTGCTGACTTAGCCATGCAATGGCTAAAAAGGATACTGAAAACTGCTGCAACATTTTAACCTTCAGTGGGGCTATTCCCCTATTTATACCTGAATTTCCTCATCTATAAAATGTAGGAATTGGATTCAATGGCCTTTATGTTCTTTGCCAACTTCCAATGAGACTGACAAGGAACTAAGTCCTGCAATGGCCCTGCCCCATGACTTCTTTATAATTTTAGAAAATTAATTTCATCTCTCCCTGTGTCCTTCTATTTTGTTCCTCTCCTAAAAGTTGACTGGAGGGGTTCTAACCTTTTTTTATGTCACAGACCCCTTTGGCAGTCTGTGGAAATCTAATAAAAATACATTAGATTACAAAGGAAACCAATTACATTGAAATAGTTATCAAAAGATTTTTTTCAAAATAAGTTTATAGGCCCCCAGGTAACTATCAAAAAGAATAAGCAGACATGGAGGAAAAAGCATAGATGAGGAAACAAAATCTTCATGGAGGGAAGAAGGAAAGTGTTTTCCCAAGCTGTCTTTAATTTTACTTCCCTCCCACATAAGGAATATTGATTTTTTTCCCCTGTTTATGCAGAGCTCTTTTAAGAATGATAAATAAAAGGTTTAAGATAGACAGCTTTTATTATTCATAAATGGTTCTCCCAAACTATACAATGGAAAGACTTTAAAAAAATACAGTATCATAAGCATCATTTTAAAAATATACAAAATCATATTACTAAAATTCCTTAACACCAAAGACAAGTAGTAAAGAATTACTCTCAGAATTAAATCAAGATGGAATTTTGCTTCCAGAGGGCATGGTGACAGTCCTAAGAGAAAGACTCGGTGCATTCTCTGCTCTTGTTTATTTTCTACCAGAAAAACATTAAGTCCTCTTGATTAGGTAGACCTCAAAGGATTAGAAAGGAGGATATCAGTTTGTTTTTCTTATGAAGTTGATGGATTCCTGTATTCACAAACTTCTCCCTGATTCTCAAAATACTTAAGAGATTCCAAATTTTTTTAATTTTAAGTTCAGCAGTTTGTTACAAAAGTTTAATATGTGTAAAAATAAGTTCAATCAATAAATCTTCAATAAATATATTAATCCACTACATTTTAAATTTAAATATATGTGCAATATGTACTGGCATCCCTAAACTAATTAGCTGACTTTTAAAGCATAAAAGTCTAAAAATGATTGCATTTATTTTCATTTTCCCTCAAAATGCCCATTTTTATTCCCATGGCTTTGAAATTTTCAGAAATTTTAATCTCTCCTCTTGTCTGACTGGATGAGTCTATATTTGTCAAATGCTGTGAAGTCTTGTTTTAGCCAATGTCACCAAGCCAGGCCTGTTATCAGAGGAAATATTATTATAAAAACACATCCTCAGAAGAACAGCCCAAGATAAACACAAAGCAAGTTACTTGGGGCTTTATTCAGAGACCATTTTATAATCTAACAAAAATCGGCAGCTGGAAGTATTTCCATAACATACAACCTGTAAAAAATAATCACTTGGTTCCATTATCCAAGGTTACCTAGCATTAGGAACTATGCTTTGACCCAGACAAATCACAGAGCTGGAAGGAACCCACACCCTCTTCTAAATCAAGTCCCTGCTCATTTTACCAAGAGAAAACTGTGCCTCGGGGAGAAATTAGTGGAAGGATCAGGACCCGGGGGCAAATCTCCTTCCACTAGGGCCATCATTCTTTCTCTTATACCACATCTGCCTCCCTAGAATCCCCTAAATAGGGGTTGGTTTTCATTTGGGGATTTTTATATTTTTTTAATATTTTGTTCATGCTTTGAGGTCTAGTGTTTTTTTTGTTTGTTTGTTTTGTTTTAAATGCTGCTCTCATTTTCCAACTTACCACAGTCACTATCAACAAAACACTCCCTTTTAACAAAGAAACAGTTAAGCAAATCAAACAGAAATATTGACTACATTAACATATTAATAATCAGCATATTAATTAATAATATATTAATAATTAATGTGTTAGTGAGTAGTGTTTTAATAATTAATATGATGGTAAGAATTTGCATTTATATAAGCACTCTACAAATATTATGTCATTAGATTTGTAGGCTCCTTAAGGGGAGGAAATGAATTTTTTACTTTTTCCTATCTCCAGAATTTAGGTCTTCCTGACTCCAGGGCCATCCAATCCCTACCCCTCACTTCCCACCACCTCCCAGCCCAATCTAGTGCTCTATATAGCACAACTGTAGTCCACACTTCCCTACTGATTGGAAGGAGCTTAGTTTCATCATTAGTCCTCTAGGAATGATGACTGGTCACAACATTTATCTGAATTCTGACTTTTAGTCCTGTATTCCTTTCTGTTCCTGTAGTCACGTGTACACTATTTATCCGGGCATTGCTTTCTGTACTCTATATCAGTTCACACAAGTTTTCCCAAGTTTCTCTGAATTTGTCACATTCAGAATTTGTAATAATATTGCAAAAAACAATAATATTCTACTATATTAATAAATCACTGTTTGTTCAGCCACTCTCCAATTGATACAGATCAACCCATTTCATTTCTAGTTTTTTCTTAATTCAGAATGGCAGCAATATTCCTGCTTTTCTTCTACTTATCACACAGCTGGAAAAATCTTCTAGGTAAAATTTGAAATAATGTTCTTTTTTTTAATCTTTAATTCATTTTTTCTCAATAGCATTTCATTTTTCCAAATACATGTAAAGATAATTTTCAACATTCATTTTGGTAAGACTTTGTGTTCAAAATTTCTCTCTCCCTCTCTTACCTCTCCTTTCTCCAATTCAACAAGCAATCTGATATAGATTAAAAGTCCTTTTAAACAGTTTTCTGTATTTCCCATGTTGTGTGAGAAAAATCAGACCAAAAGAGAAAAAAATGAGAAAGAAAAAGTAAACAAACAAATAAACAAAAAAAGGTTAAAAATATTATGCTGCAATCAACATTCAAGGTGGCACTTTCCATCCCAAGTCTATTGGAATTGTCTTGAATCACCAAATTGCTGAGAAGAGCCAGATCTATTACGTTGATCACCACATAATCTTGCTGTTACTATGTACAGTGTTTTCCTGGGGCTGCTCAATTTACTCAGCATCAGTTCATATAAGTCTTTCGAAGTTTTTCTGTAATGTTCTTATCCATTTCCCAATTTTACTCTAGCCCAAGTGAACCATGTTTTTTATATCAACTTAACATCCCTATCCAGGTGATAAATTAAGAGATTAAAATAAATCAGAATAACCTTAGCAGCAGTAAATCTGCCCAATTCAGATCAAAAGGCTACAGATTCTGCAACCTAAACAATGCATTATATGACATATATAATCAAAATCCAACCCCAGAATGTAAACTATACATATATAAGAAATATGACATTATACCACTATGCTATAAGAAATAATGAAAGAAAAACCTGGGAAGACTTATATAAGTTGCTACAAAATGAAGTGAGCAGAACTAGGAGAACAGTTTATAAAATGACAAAAATATTGTAAATATAGCCCTTTAGAGAAAAAACAAAAATAAATTAGTACTCCTAGTGGGCATATCTTTCCTGATCAGCCTAGTCAGCTAGTCTAAATGTAAGGAGTCACATTTTCACACAATTGTCCCATTTTACAGATGTGTAAATTGAAATCCAGAGAGATCAGGTGACTTGCTCAAAATCATTCACAGAGTAAATAGCAGAGCTGGAATTTGAATCAGTTCTTCCCAATCCCCACACAAAATTCTTTCTAATGCAATTCTAATACTTCGTACTCTGATTTCCAAAGAATTCACATACTTCTAAAAAATTCATCTGGCCTTTAATCATTCCATGATGTGTGCCATTTCTTTTATCACTGTCATCTCCCTTATTGTCACTTGTCAAGTCCGAGCTTCAGTCTCCTCCTTTGTCAAATGAAGGCATTGGCTCAAAGACTTGTTCTACTTTTGGCATTCTGTGACTCCAAGTGCAACTCCAGGGCACATGGAAAAAGGAAGGAGCAAGCATTTATTAAGCACCTACTATGTGCTAGACACCATGCAAAGTGCTTTACAAATATCTCATTTTATCCTTGCAACAACACAGGCTATAGGACATAAATTTTCAATCTCATCTTCCTTCTAGTCTTTAGTCCAATCTTCCTGATACTTTGCTAAGCTGTGTGAATAAGGATAAACCAAAGATTTCTAATTTCTTTCTAGCAAGAAGTATTAGGGACCTTTGCCAAAGGTGGCACAGAGTTTCTCAAAGTTGATCCATTTATGTTTTGGCCATCTGGAATTTTCACCAGATCATAAAAGATTTTTCATAAACAATGGTAGTCACTTTGGGGGGAACTGTGAACTGGTCCAGCCATTCTGGAAAGCACTTTGAAACTATATCCTAAACATTATTAAACTGTGTGCATCCTTTAAGTCAATGATCCTAATATTAGGTCAATATCTCAAAGACACAAAGAAGAAAAGGACACATGTATAAAATATGTATAGCAATCCTTCATTATGATAGCAAAAATTGAAAACTAAGGTGATGCCCATCAATTGGGAAATGTATGAACAAATTATATATATGGATTTAAACCAATATCTTATGCTGTAAACCACAGTAACTCAAATGGATATATAACTTGGATTTAAAGGTCATATGATAAACAAAGACAAAAAGAAGGATATACTTTTTATAACTATGGATAGAAGAAGAATTCATCAGCAAACAAGGAATCACAGAAGATAAAATAGAAAAATACGATAATATAGAAAAGGATCACAAAAGATAAAATGGGCAATCTTGACAACTTAAGACTTGAAAAGGTTTTTTTAAAAATTGGGGGTGGCTAGATGGCACAATGGATAGAGTATAGGTCCTAAAGTTAGGAAGGCCAGAGTTCAAATCCAGCCTCAGACACTTAACACTTATATATAAGAAACATGACATTATGCCATTATGCTATAAGAAATAATGAAAGAGAAACCTGGGAAGACTTATATGAGATGCTACAAAATGAAGTGAGCAGAACTAGGAGAACAGTTTATAAAATGACAAAAATATTGTAAAAAATAAACAACTCTGAAAAGTCTGGGAACTCTAATCAACACAATGATCACCCATCATTCCAAAGAACTTGAAATGAAACATGCCATCTAACTCTAGATAGAACATTGATGGAGTATGTAAGAATGCATTAGAAGGCATTTTTTAAAACATGATCAATGAAGAAATTTGTTTTGCTTGACTATATGTTTGTAACAGGTTTTATTTTTCTTGCTTTCTTAATGGGAGGGGAAGGGGAGAGAATGCATATCTGAAAATAAAATCGAATTTAAAAAATTAAATTTGTCTTCTACCTTGAAAAAAAATGTCAATTACCTCAAGAGGTCACAAGCCATCTCAAATTGAATATCCCATGTACATCTGAAATTCTATGTCTAAGAGAGGACTAGCCTTCTCTTCCTTCTGCCCCCAACACTGCTCTCTTCCAAAACTTCCATACTAATATTGATGGTACCACCATCTTCCTATTTATCCAGGCTCACAATCTGAGAGACAGGTTAGACGTCTCACTCACATTCACCCTACATATCCAATTTACTGCCACATCCTGTTCTTACTACCTTTATAATAGCTCTCATACATACACATCTCTTCTCTTTACCTGTATCATTACCTTATGCCTATACTACTGCAATAATTTGCAAATTACTCTGCCTATCTCAAGTCTCTTCCTCCTACTCTAAGTCCATCCTCCACTCAGCACTAAACTGATCTTCCTAAAGCACAGGTCTGATCATGTCACTCTCCTACTTAAAAAAATGCAATGACCCTCTATAACTAACTTCCAGGATCAAATGTAAAATTCTCTGTTTATCTTTTAAAGACTTTTACCCCCTTAACTCCTACCTTTTCAGTCTTCTTAAACTTTACTAAGCTCCAAGGACTCTATGGTTCACTGACAAAAGTTTTCTTAATGTTTTTTGCACAACATACTCCATCTCCTGACTGCCATTTTTTACTGTCTCTCATACCTAAAGTGCTACTTTCTACCTTCTGGCTTTCTTTAAGGCTTGCTAAAATCTCTCTTTTCCCAAAAGACCTTTGCAGGTCCAAGTCTCCTTCATCACTGATAGGACCTTCCTCTGGAATCATCTCCCATTTAGAATGAATATATCTTTTATGTATGTTAGTGCTTTGCAAGCTATCTTCCCCATAAGAATATGAACTCCCTGAGTACAGGGATGGTGTTTTTGTTTTTGGGGTTTTTTTTGTTTTTTTTTTTAATTTTCTCTGTCTATCCAGATGTTTGCCTCACATACAGTAAGGGTTTAATAAATGCTTATGAACTAAGTGATTAGATATATTCCCTTAACTGGCATTCTTTGCCTGATCCTAATGATCTGAAGGGTAGTAAAAAGGACAGAGTCAAGAAGACCTGAGTTCAAAGTCAGCTTCTGGCACACACTAGTTTTATAACCCTGGGAAAAGCACTAAAATTCTCACTCTCCCACAACTCCTCCCATAGGAAATTCTCTAAGACAATAAATTACAAATGAGTTTCAGATCAGTCTCAGTGGAAGGAGTTTCCACACCAAGAATTCCTTACAAGGAAGCAATCACAGGTTTGCAATTCCCCTGACTGGAAAAAAAAAAATGGCCTGTTTATTGTGATGTTCTCTCCAAGTATTCCCTTGCCTTTTCTTGGTCAATAGCTATTTCTAAAAGGCTTCCTTAATCATCCACATTCTTTCTTTCATTTTTCTTCTGCACAGAGTTTTTAAAGTAAACCCAATAGAACAAAACCACTTTCAATTCACCATTAATTTTAGACCACTTCCCATCAATCAGCTCCCCATTTTCTCTCTAGTTTCTTCCCTTTCTCTGAGGTGAATACTGGCGAATCTTGCTGATGGTAAACCCAATATATGAGAACACCAATTTAGACAAGAGATAACTAAAGGAATAATTCACTCAACCAGTATGGCAAGGTGAAGCAGCTTTTGGCTATGTGATCTCACAGAAATAACACAACCTCATGCTCATTTATACAACTACAGGAGTCTAAGATACTGTTAGTTATTCACAGAAGTTTCCTACACCAATTAAAACATGAGCCCCGTTAAAATAATAGTAACCATAATCATCACTTTAAAGGAGAATCATTTAACTGGCTGTGTGATCTTAAAGCAAGTCACTTCCCTAGGAGTTTTAGTTTATCTGCAAAACGAGAAAAGTTGGGTTAGATTCCCTCAAACAGATATTCTAAGTCTGACATCTGTGACTTTAGGATTCACCTGAGGAGTCTTTCCCTTGGCAAATTTCCCCAGAGCTTGAGGAAAGTTTATGATCTACACAATTATGAGGTTCAAATACTACTTCTAACACCCTCTGTAGAAAAGTCTCTTCACTTCCCTGGGCCTCAGTTTCCTCATCTGTGAAATGAGAAGGAATGGACTAAACGAACTCCAGCTTGAAATCTATGGAGAGAATGTCTACTGCAAAAAGTATTGCTCACCTGAAAAAGCTTGAAGAAACCCTTCATTCCCAGGGTTGCTAAATCCTGATCTTTTCATTAGGAAGTTAGTTAACAGATCACATTACATTTCCATTGGGTCATTTCCAAAATCAAGTTAGTCTTTATCTCTGAAATCTCCTTTTAAGTATTCTATACTCTCTAAAGTCTTTTCTCAAGTGGTGTCCAAACTTCACTAAATTATATCCAAGCCCAGGATGCCAAAAATCATACAAGCCAAAAAATTGCCATCAATTCACAGGATGGGAATTTAAAGGATGAAGGTGTCTCTTAGGTTGTATCTACACCAACAAAGTGTGGTAGAGTGTTAAGTAATTATAGAGCTGTTGCCACCCAAAGAACTTCCACTAGAAAGGGTATTTTGATTCCTTTCCCCCAGTGTGTGCAGACACAGCCAACAAGTACCACTATCCTTCACATACCACATGTTCAAACACTAAAGTCATGTATTTTTTTCAAGCTTAGCATCAATGGTAACAGGTAAGAAGAAATAAGACTTGAACCCCAAAGCCATTCCTCCACTTGTACTTTTTTATATTTCTGAGAAAGAAATATTTCTATTCAAATTATTAGTTATTACTAGTCAAATTAATAGTTGAATCCCTCCTTTAAACCATTATACAAAAGATTGAGATAATATAGTTTAGCATAAAGAGAACAAAAAATATTTGTAATGAGAAGGTATAGGTCAGTACCCTGGTTTTGCTATTTACTGTCTGTGTGATCTTGGAAAATTCATCTAATCTCTCTGGACCTCAGTTTCCGCATCTATCAAATGAATATTAAAGATTTAGAGCTGAAATGGACTTTAGAGACTAACTAATCCTATATCCTTACTTTACATATAAGGAAATTGAAAACAAGAAAAATTAAGTGTCTTGGAAAAGAGAAAAGGAGAGAGGTTTAAAATTAAATAATAAAAAGTAAGATTAAAAGCTGGTTGGGCTAGGTGATCTCTAAGCTTCCTTCTCTAAGCCTTATAAATTATAATGGGCAAGATAACACTTAAGAGAACAATCCAGAATATTAAAAGCCTGCTAATGAAGAATAAGGACAATTAAAGAATGAGACAATAATACAATTTGTCCACTGAGAGGTATAAGAAAAGAGTCAAAAGAACTAAAGGAGCTCCAAAATGATTCCTTTTAATCCATATCTAGGTAGGCCCAATATTTCCAGGAGCCATGGGCTAAGAACCAACATTCAATATAAGGGACAAGAGATTCCAGGTACTGCAAGGAAAAAGTGGGGCTGTCCTGATTTCTTGATGAAGAGAACAGAAAGTCCTCCTCCAAAGGTTTGGATGTCACTGGTCTGCACAGAAACACCAGCACAGTCGCCTTTGAAGGCAAAATCTAAACAGAATTGCCCATGAAGAGTGCACTTAATAGTTTCCAAAGTATTTTTTGGAGTTAACTTTGCAGATGATGAGGGCTAGGGGGGAAAATACACACACACACTCAAAGATCCAGATATTTCGGATCTCTTTATAGGTCCAAGACAGAGGATAGATACTATAAGTCAAGAATTCTGAAGTCATTACTCCTTTTCAGAAAGAAAAGTAACCCACACAAAAGCCTCAATGGGGGCTCCTAACTGTCCTAACATAGACATCTTTGTACAATGGAGAAAAAAGAATGACTTTGGAGTCAAGGAACCTTGGTTCAAATCCTAGGCCTCTTTTGTACTACCTGTGTGAATTTAGACAAATCACTTCCCATTTCTGAGTCACAATTCCCTCCCCTGTCAAGTCTGGCTGCATATGAGCCTATATTGTACAGACTCCCCCTCCTTCTTCCTAGGATAATTGTCAAGGAAAGTTCATGGTGGTTATGGTTAACATAAATAGAATTTCTACTTCCCCTTCTCTATGAGACTCTAAGGGAGGGGGAACATCTTATAAGATTTTATATTGTTTTGTTTTGAATCTGAAAAACAAGGGAATTCTTCCATTTTTGTTAATGGTCACAAAGTTTAGAATTTTTAAAATCCTTGTAAGGAGGGAAAAGGTTGACTGTCTCTTCTGGGGCTTATTTGTAATCAAAGAATCACAGAATTGGTGAGTTGAAAAACTAAAGGCCTCACACATCACATAAAGGACTACCAATCAACCAACAAGCATTTATTAAGCTTCTATTATGTACCAGACAGATGTTATACCCTGGGGTACAAAGAAAATAATGAGAGGGTCTCTGACCTCAAAGAGCTTACTAGTAGGAGAAAATATGTGCAAATAAAAAAATATGCACAAAATAAAACCATATGAAAAAGTGTTTTTAAAAATTGGGGAGGCAGGGTAGGGCACTAAGAGGCCTATAGTCCAACTTCTCATCCTTAACAAATGATTGGTTAGTTTCTATATTCACACATCTAATGATGGGGGAGCACCTTACTAGAAGACAGCCTAGAGAAAACTCTTCCTTACATAGAGCCAAAACTTACCTACCAGTTAACTCCTCCCCATGGTTCCTCCTAGTCATAACCCATCCCTCTGAAGCTCTACTGTGGAAATCGACTCTTTGCAAAGAAGAGCTTTTGGACATTGGAGAAAATCTACTTCTTCCCATGTCTTCTGTTTTCAGAGGTAAAAAATACCCCTATTTCCATTAGCCATTCCTTGTACCACCAAATTTTCAGACCCATCTTCATCCCAACAATCTTTCTCTGGAAGTACTAACATCTGTCACAGTGATTGCAAAATGAAAAAAAAAAATTCTATCTGCCTGAACTTCTTCAACTGTAAAATGGGGATAAAAATTGCAGCTACCTTCCAGGATCATTGTGAGGATCAAATGAAATAACATTTGTAAAGTACTTAGCACAGTGTCTGGCACATAGTAGGTGTTTAATCAATGCCTATTTCCTTCCTTTCTTCCTATGTGAAATTCTATCAGCCTCCCTCCTCATTTCGGTGACTGGCTCACACTTGGCCAGGAAACAAAGACAACAGAGACCAGCAGGACTTTGGGATAATTCAAGTTAGAGCTTTCAGAGTAAAGTCTGGAGCTGATTAATTTGAAAGCATCCAGGCCCAGTAATGGAAAGATCATAGCTTAGGCAATGGGAGGCCTATATTCTAATCTTAGCTCTGCCTCCACTGTTCCAAATGAGATGTAAGTCACTTTTCTGGACTCCTATTATCAGCTAAGTGTTCAGTTAGATTCCATTTAAATCAATACATTTCAGCAAAAATGTATTAAGCAACTATCCCTTCCTTGTACAAGGCACAGTGTTAGGATATGGAGATACAGAGACAAAATCAAAACCATTCTCTTACCCTCAAGTAGCTTGTGTTGTACTACTGAGTAGATACAACCAACATAGAGATATATTGATACAAAGTGGAGAGAAAAGACTAAAAATTGGAGAGATCAGAAAAGACTTTATGGAAGATGAGCAAATTCAAGTTGAGCCTTGTAGGGAATGCATTCTAAGCACGGAAAATTGATGGAATGTTAGTACACATAGAGAGGGAAAGTAAGTCTGGAAAGGCACACACAATAAGAGGAAAATTATTTTGGTAACTGTATGGAAGACACATTAGAAAGCTAACAGAAGAAGAACTAAGAAACTGATGTAGACAGAGAAACACTGGACTTAGAAGGAAGGGATCTAAATACCCTGGCAGCTCCAGACTCTGAATCCAGCAGATTAAGATCCTCAAAGCCAGGGAAGTTGCCAAAGGAAGAGAAGAAAGCAGACAGAGAGACACTGTGGATCCCCTTCATGCAGGCAGATTTCAAACAATCAGCAAGGGCTTTTCCTTGCTGTAGGACAGCTCCTGCTTTTTTTTCATAATGTTCTCTAGGTCAGATTCCCTCTCTGCTACACAGATTGTGGAAGCTGGAAGCTTCCCACCTGCAAAGGCAGGGGCATTCTTGTTTCAAGTTTTGTTTGTTTGTTGTTTTTATTGTTCCTCAAATGGATGATTCCAAGCCATAAGAACCCTAAAGTGGGAAAAGATGAAAACTTTACTCATACAGAGGTATCACTACAGCAGAGAGGCTTATAGAGAACAGAATAGTCTCAATTAGTCAACAAGCATTTATTAAGTCCCTACTATGTGCCAGGTACTGTTCTAAGCATTGAGATACAAAAATAAAAATGAAACAATCCCTTCCCTCACTTACATAAGCATATATATATATATATGTATATGACACATACCAAATAACTGGGGGGAGGAATCATCTTATTATTCCAGAATAACTAATCAAGCAGTCAACAAGCATTTATCAAGCACTTATTATGTGCTAGACACTATACTAGCACTGAGGATACAAAGGAAAGCAAAAAACAGTCCCCTGATCTCAAAGAACTCACATTCTAATAGAGAGTGAACTCACACTCTCACACTCTCTCTCTCTCCATATATATATATATATATATACATATATATATATATGCACACACATACATACATAAGATATACATAGAAGTAGGATATATATATATACACACATGAAAGATAGATAGATATATAAGTAGAAGTTCCACAAGTGTTTCAATATACTAATGTTATGTTGAAGGTTTTTCACAATCTTTTTTGTCTTCAAAAAAAATATTATTGGTCGTGTGAAACGGCTTTCTAGGGAGGGGGTAAAGAAAGGAGAGGAAGGAGGAAAAATTCTGAGGAAATAATGGTGATGCAAAAAAATCAAATAAAACTTTTTAAAGTTATGTACAGAGTACAATGAAAAGTAATATCAGATGGAAAGTATTGGGGAATGTGGGGAAGAAAAGTCTCCTAGAGAAGGTGGAACTTGTGCCAAGTTTTGAAAAAATCTAGAGAAGAGAAAGAGGTGAGAAGGATGAACATCCCACACATGGGGGACAGTCAGTAGAAAGCTGGGAGACCAGAGGTGGCATATGTAAAACAGACCCCTAAAGTTGTATCATGGAACATATAAAAATCAAGTGGAAAGGGAAGATGAAGCCGGGTTATAAAGGGTCTTAAATGCTGAACAAAGGATTTTATACAAATATACCTGGAAGTAACCAGAAAGTTGTTTGTGAATGGAATAGTGGGGAGAAAAAAAGAGGGAGTGCTGACATGGTCAGACCTGTGCTGAATCAGAGAATTACTCTGGATTCTGAGCAGAGGATGGAGGAAAACCAGAGGCAAGAAGACCAATTAGAAAGCTACTATAATAGTCCAGAAGAAAAGTGATGAGGACCTATTTATACTAGGGTGGCAATTATGAGAGCAGATAAAAAGGAACACAGATAAGATATGCTGTGAAGGTACAAAAGACAAAACTTGGCAACAGACTGGATGCATGGAGTCAGAGTCAGTAAGGAGTCAAGAATGACATTGAGGCTGTAGTCCTTGGTGATTGGAATGACGATGATGCCATGAAAACCAATAGGAAAACTGAGGAAAAGCAAAGATTTATGGCAGAAGATAATTATTTCTATTTTGAACATAAGTTTTAAGATCTGTAGGACACAATAGTACTTCATTCCATTCATGTATCATCAATTCAGCTATTCTTCAACTATTGAACATCCCTTTATCAGGTTTCTGTTATTTCCATCAATACAAAAAAAAGAGCTATTCTAAATATTTTTGTACATACAGGACCTTTTCATTTCTTTAATATCTTTGGGATATAAAAACTAGCTGTGATTTTCCAGGGGCAAAGAGCCTGCACTATTTAGTAACCTTTTGTATATCAAATTGCTTTCCAGAATGTTGTATCAATTCACCATGACATCAGGAAAGTGAGGCTGTGCTTTGCAAGTGAATTGCATTTAAGTGAGGAAAAAGACTCACTTCTTCCTCAGGAATCATTTGGGTCCAGCAGCAAGATATAGATCAGGACAACTAAAGTTGACTTTGGAAGTAGTAGGAGAATTTGAACCTTTTTAAGTAAAGGTCTTCCCCAACTCTCAATCTGACTGAAACAAACAAGAAACCTATGAGAAGTAGTAGTTGCCCCACTGGGGACACAACTGGCCAGTTTCAATTGGGCAATGCAGTTCTTTCTTTGCTCTCTTCCTTCCTCTTTCCCATCCTTCTTTCCCTTCTTTCTCTCCTTCTGTCCACATAGGAAATCATCTTTACCTGGGGGTGCTCTGCCCAAAGGAATATAAATTTTGATCACTGAAACCTTGAAATATATCTTGGGGTTTACTGGCTATATTTGTTTTTTAAAGTCCCTGTCTTAAACTCAAATCACTCTGGCTCTCATTGACTGGCCAAAAATAGGACCCAGGCTTATGTAAAAACTTTTTAATTTTATGCAATCAAAATGATCTACTTTGCTTTCTGTGATCCTCATTATTCCTTGATCATAACTTATCCATGGGTATAATAAATAATTTCCCCACATTTCTCCAATTTGTTTATGATAACCTTTTATTCATTTCAGTTATGTCCAATTCTTTGTGATCTCATAGGGTTTTCTTGGCAAAGATACTAGAGTGGTTTACCATTTCCCTCTCCAGTTCATTTTACATTTGAGGAAATTGATGCAACTAAGGTAAAATAACTTCGACTTTCCCAGGATCTTTTTTTTACATATCTATACACTTATCTTACTGCACAAGAAACATCAGATCTAGAAAGAGAAGAAGAAAAAAAACAACCTAAGAAGGAAAACAAAATGCATGGAAATATTCACAGAAAGCGTTAAAATGCTGTGTTGTGGTTCACTCTCAGTTCCCACAGGCCTCTCTCTGGATGTATATGACTATCTTCATCGCTGAACAACAGGAACTGGTTTGAATCACATCATTGTTGAAGAGAACCATGTCCATCAAAATTGATCATCGTATAGTCTTGTTGCTGTGTATAATGTTCTCCTGGTTCTGCTGATTTCACTCAGCATCAGTTCATGCAAGTCTCTCCAATCCTCTCTGAAATCCTCCTGTTGGTTATTTCTTACAGAACAATAATATTCCATAACATTCATATACCATAATTTATTCAGCCATTCTCCAATTGATGGGCATCTTTTCAATTTCCAGTTTCTTGCCACTACAAAAAGGGCTGCCACAAACATTTTTGCACATATGGGTCCCTTTCCCTCCTTTAAAATCTCTTTGGGATATAGGCCCAGTAGAAACACTGCTGGGTCAAAGGGTATGCACAGTTTGATAACTTTTCGAGCATAGCTCCAAATTGCTCTCCAGAATGGTTGGATCCGTTCACAGTTCCATCAACAATGTATCAGTGTCCCAGTTTTCCCACATCCCCTCCAACAGTTATCATTATCATTTCCTGTCATTTTAGCCAATCTGACAGGTGTGCAGTGGTATCTCAGAATTGTCTTAATTTGCATTTCTCTGATCAATAGTGACTTGGAGCACCTTTTCATGTGACCAGAAATAGTTTCAATTTCTTCATCTGAAAATTGTCTGTTCATATCTTTTGACCATTTATCTATTGGAGAATGGCTTGAATTCTTATATATTTGAGTCAATTCTCTATATATTTTAGAAATGAGGCCTTTATCAGAACCTTTGGATGTAAAAATATTTTCCCAATTTACTGCTACCCTTCTAATCTTGTCTGCATTCATTTTGTTTGACTATATCAAGTTTAAAAGTTTTTGTACAAACTTATCTATTTTGTCATTAATGATGACCTCTAGTTCTTCTTTGGTCACAAATTCCTTCCCCCTCCACAGGTCTGAGAGGTAAACCATCCTACATTGTTCTAATTTGTTTATAATATCATTCTTTATGCCTAGATCATGAATCCATTTTGACCTTATCTTGGTATATGGTGTTAGGTGTGGGTCAATGCCTAATTTCTTCCATACTAGTTTCCAATGATCCCAGCAGTTTTTGTCAAATAGTGAGTTTTTATCCCAAAAACTGGGGTCTTTGGGTTTATCAAACACTAGATTACAATTGTCATTGAGTATTTTGTCCTGTGAACCTAACCTATTCCACTGATCCACTACTCTATTTCTTATCCAGTACCAAATGGTTTTGGTGACCACTGCTTTATAATATAGTTTTAGATCTGGTGCAGCTAGGCCACCCTCATTTGCATTTTTTTCATTAATTCCCTTGAAATTCTTGACCTTTTGTTTTTCCAGATGAATTTTGTTGTTATTTTTTCTAGTTCAGTTAAATAATCTCTTGGGAGTTTGATTGGTATAGCACTAGATAGATTAGTTTAGGTAGTATTGCCATCTTTATTATATTCGCTCGACCTATCCAAGAGCACTTGATGTTTTTCCAGTTGTTTAGATCTGACTTTATTTGTGTGGAGAGTGTTTTGTAGTTTTGCTCATATACATCCTGACTTTCCCTTGGCAGATATATTCCCAAATATTTTATACTATCGATAGTTATTTTGAATGGAATTTCTCTTTGTATCTCTTGCTGTTGCATTTTGTTGGTGATGTATAAAAATGCTGATGATTTATGTGGATTTATTTTGTATCCTGCAACTTTGCTAAACTTGTGGATTAATTCTAATAGTTTTTTAGTTGATTCTCTAGGGTTCTCTAAGTAGACCATCATATCATCTGCAAAGAGTGATAATTTGGTTTCCTCATGACCTACTCTAATTCCTTTAATCTCTTTTTCTTGTCTTATTGCCAAGGCTAGCATTTCTAATACAATATTGAACAGTAATGGTGATAGTGGGCAACCTTGTTTCACCCCTGATCTTATTGTTTCCCAGGATCTTACAGTTCGTAAATAGCTGAGGCTACATTTGAACTTAGGAAAATTCTTCTGGATTCCAGGCTTGGCCCTTTATGTATTGTGCCACTTAGCTGCCCTAGGAGCTGTAAGAAAGATGTTGTTCCTCCTTTTTTCTAGAAGAGCAATATCTGGGAGGCAATATCAAGACAAGAAAGTGAGGGACAGCAGTGCAGCTACCAGTCTCACTTCTCCTCAGAAGCTCTCTGTAGTTCTGAATGAGTGGAGAAGGCTCGAGGATTCAGTAGGAGACTTAGGCCTTTTCAAGCTAAAATCTTTTACCCAAAGGCTTTTTTTTTTCTTTTACTCAGGCACTTATTGATTGATTGACCAATTTATAGCCTTTGTTTGGGCTCAGAATGCCTCAGAGTAAAAGTGAATAGTCATTGTTTCAGTTTTGCCCAAAAAGCCTGAGGGTCTTCCCATTTGGATTAGGTAAAAAAAAAGGCTATTTTCAGTCTTATTTTTTTCTTACCAAGCCGTAATCACAGAATGGGCTGTTGCTCTGATCAAAGAGAAACCAGTTAAAGACCTTAGCTTAAAGATGTCAACATCCCACAACATCCAGGGCAATCAGCAGTCACTAAGTCTAGCCACAGGATCCAGAAAACTCCAGAGGAGAAAGTGAGGCTGATTTTCACTCATTTTCACTTCAATCCAATTCACTTACAAGTCATGGCAACACCACCCTGAAGTCCTATGGAACAAAGGAAAAACAGCAAAACCAGCAACAATCTTTGTATTTATTATAAGGTATGACATGTCAGTCTCAGTCCGATTTCTTCCATACTGCTAATTTTCCCAGGTTTTTTTGTCAAATCATGAGCCTTTGTCACAATAGAACTTTGTATTTGTCAAATGCTAGAATATTAAATACATTTGCTTCAGTACACTGTATATCTAATCTATTTATAAATAAATCTATTTTTAGATAAATCTATTTTTTTAACCAGTACCAAAGTACTTTAATAATTACCGATTTTTAGTATACTTTGGGAACTGACACTGCTGGGTCTCCTTCATTCCTGTTTCTTTTCATTATTTCTGTTGAGATTCTTGATCTTTTCCTCTCCACATGAATTTCATTTTTATTTTTCCAATTCTATAAAGTAATCCTTTAGGAGATTATGGCATTGAATAAGTAAATTAATTTAGGCAGATCATCATTTTTATTATATTGGCTTGTCCTACCCATAAGCAATTAATATTTTTCTAATTACTTAGGTCTATATTTCTTTAAACAGTTGTTTGCAGATACATTTATATAGTTCTGTGTATCTTGGAAAATAGATTTTCAAGTATTTTATGCATTCTAAAGTCATTTTGAATAGAATTTCTCTCTTCCTGGTTTATTTAAAGGTGTGTATGAGTGTGCATGTGTGTTTGTGTGTGTATATGTAGCCATTTAAGTGAACCTGTCTTTGGTTTATTATACATTTTTGTTACAAGAAATGTGTTTAATTTTTCTTTTTTCTTATTTTTTTAATTAAAAAAGTGGGGAAGAGGGAAAGAATATGTTCCTGTTTTTCTTTTTTAATACTGTCCTACAAATTTAGGATATTTCAGGCACTTTCAGATGAAGTCACTGTATTATCACTTTTACTTAACTGTGCAGCTTTCTTACAAGAAACCCCTTGTAAATTGTAAAGATTAATAATCTAAAAGTAAAACATATTAATAAAACTTTTTTTGAAGAAGTCTATATGGCATTTAATTTGAGGTGGCCCAAGTGGCATGGCACTATAGCCCAAAAAAGAGACTAGGAATCATCAACAGAGAAATTATCAAACTCATGGGAACTGATCAGATGACCCTGGACAGAGTTTTAGAGGCTGCCCCCAATTAGTGGATATAAAAAGGATGGAGACTGACAAAGAAAACTGAAAAGGAGCAGTCAGACAAGGAATCAGAGAACATAGAGAAAGCAGTGTCAAGAAAACTTAGAGATTTACAATATCAAAGGTTGCAGAAGGGTCAAGAAGAATGAGGACTGAGAAAAGGCTAAGAAATGGCAATTAATATATCTCTGGTCACTTTGGAGGGGGCAATTTCAATTGAATGATGAGGTCAGAAGACAAACTTAAGAGGATTCATAATCAAGTGGATAAGTAGAAGCATCAAATGTAGGTAAAATTTCCCAAGGAATTTAAAGGAGAACTATCAGACAATAGCCAGCTGAGATGGTCAAATGAGGAAAGGTTAGTTTATTTGTTTATTTATTTTTCCTAAGAGAGGAGGGTGGTATAGTATTTTCAGTGGCAGGGAAGGAGCTAGCAGACCAGAGTTAAAATAAGGATTAGAAATATCATGGAGATGATAGGATAGAGGGGTCAATCCACAGAAAATATGAGAGGAGATGGCAGCAAGGGTGCAAACAGAGTGATTTTCTTTGTCAAGGAGATACACCATGCCTTTATCAGAGACAGGAATACAGTATGTGGGAAACTAGAATGAGGCTAAGTTATGAAGGATTTTTAACACTAAACAGAGAATTTTATATTTGACCCTACAGGTGATAGAGAAGCACTCAACTGCTCAAACTGAGACCTGTTCAAGACCTTAACTTAAAAAGCCCAAGGTCTCTACTGCCTCCAGGGCCCTTTCCAGTCATCCTGATCTAGATCTGGCCACTGGACCCAGATGGGGAAAATGAGGTGGGTGATCTTGCCCTAATTGCACCTAAATCCAACTCACTTGCATGTCACAGTATCACCTTCCTGATGACCTCTTCTAGAAGGACAGATAAACATCAAGGAGGCACCAGAATCTAGGTGGTACAGTGGATAGAACACCTGGCCTAAAGTCAAGAAGAGCTGAGTTCAAACCTGACCTCAGACACATACTATTTGTGTGATCCTGAGCAAGTCAATTTTACCTCTGTCTGCCTCAGTTTCCTCACATGTAAAATGAGCTGGAGAAGAATACAGCAAACCACCCCAGAATCTTTGCTAAGAAAACTCCAAATGGGGTCACAAAAAATCAGACCCAACTGAACAACATAATAAAGACAAGTCTATTAAAAGATCACTGGTAACTTTGGATAGAGCCATTTCAGTAGAATGATGAGGTCATAAGAGTGACAGGAAAGGAAGTGGAAGTACTGATTGTACATGGCCTTCTCAAGAGATTTGGCCATAAAACAAAGGGAAGATATGGGATGATGTCTATTTGAGATGGACAGATCAAGTGAATTTTCTGAGGATAAGGGAGATGTGGGGAATGTTTGTGGGCAGTAGGGATGCAGCAAATAGACAAGGAGACTCAAGATAGTAAGAGAGCACATTGTGCACAATCTACTATAGAAAAGGATTGAATATGATAAAATAGAATTGTGGAGGAAATAATGGCTCTAAAAGTAGGAAGGAACATTCATTCTAGGTGTGAGGGACAGCCAGTACAAAGACATAAGAGTATCTTGTATGAGTAACAAGAAAACCAGTTTGAGTCGGACCACTGTGAGCAATTATCTATTATAAGGTTAGAGAGATAAGTTAAGGCCAGATTGTGAGGAGTTTTCAAAGTCAAAGAGAAGAGCTTATAACTGATCCTAGAGGCATTAGGAAGTCCTGAAATTTATTGAGTAGGGAAGAGACATGGCAAGACAAGCATTTTAGAAAAGTTACTTTGGCAGCTGTCCACATGATAGACTGGAGAGGGAGAAAGATGAGGTGAAAAGAGGCAGAAAGACCAAAAGAGATGTGATGGAGGCAGAAATGACAAGATCCAGTAACGAAATGGCTATGCTGGATAAGAAATAGAATGAAGAGTCAGTGTAGTTACCTTAAAAATACTAAATAAAGTTTCAGGGGCTGCCGGGTATTAAAAGGGTATGCAGGGAAGACTCCAGAATTCTTTCAAGGATCCCTAAAGAGTAAGCCCTAGACTAAGGCACAACTGTGTCTTCTCTCTCAAATACTTTCTCCTTCCCCATGGTCCTCAAAGATGAGCCTCCAAGGGCACAGGTAATGCACAATGAATATGAAGTGGCTAGAATTTAACACAACAGAATCAAGTCTTGTTCATAAGGCAGTGATATAAGGTGAAAATCTGAAAATCAGATATAATCAAAATTAGCCTTAAAAATCCCTCAAATCACCCATCAAGTAAAATACAGTATCTTTAACCAGTTGTAGCTGGAAAGGGGATGGAATGTCTCTACAAAAGAAGGCAATCTGTATCAGAAAGCAGATAGATATGAGATGGTTGCTATAGAAACAACTAAATGTAAATTGTATTTGTCACAACATTCAGCTAAAGTATTGGTTAGAAGAGAGGCAGGAACCAGGACTTCCACCTGAATAGAAAAATTAAAAATCAAATAAAGATGCAGTTAGACAAGAAAAGTGATGATTTAATTTCTCTTTTTGTTTTGCCCAACAGATACTCCCCAAAGCTAAATACTCATATGATGTACATTATACACAAAATAATGGCATTTTTAAAGTTTCTCAAATGCTACCCTAATATACTTGCTTTCATATTTGTAATGAGTAGACTTTTTAAATAGATCAGAGGATTTGAAAGTAGAATGGGAAGCTTGAAATGACCTGGTCCAAATCCTTCCTCCATTTTGCAGATGAAAAAAAAAAAACTGATGTTCAGAAAGATTAAATTATTTGCCAAAGGCCACATAACTATGAAAAGAAATGGTTCTCAAATTCTCAAAAACAGCTTATTTTCTTATTTAGGTTTTATCCACTTCCCCCAGGTCTTGTTTACACCAGTTCTTTGCTTAGCAACTCATCTTCTTCCTCCTTTAGGGGAACTTCCGTTTACTTTCTGTCTGAATGACTAAAAATTCTAAATCAATGTGATCTAAATTGGTAAGATTTCACTGTATAAATAAGGGTGATTTCCAAAACACTACTCTTCCAAGGTTTTTCTTTCTAAAGTCTGAAATAGCATACAGCTGAATCATAAACTTCAAAATTCATAAAGGTAAAGAGTTAACTCTCTTAAACATAAAAGGAAGGAATAGTGCTTCCAGTCACAGGGCAATCTATTTAAAATTAGCCACACTAAATAAATATGCTGTGGTCTATTTAAATTGAGCCAGCCAATATTTGGCTGGACCTTCAGGGCACAGCAGCCCTGGGGAAATAACATGACCCAGCATAGATGCTCAGAAAACAAGCTGGTTATTCAAATAAGAATCCCAGAATTTAGGGCTGGGAGGGAGTTCAGACCTCTTCATTCCTCAATGGATAGGGGAGGAAACTGAGAAGCAGAGAGCCCTATTGCCTTGCCTAATGTCACACAGACTGCAAATGGCAGACCCAAGATTAGCACAGATCCAATGCCCTCCCCTTCCCACTAGGCCAACTTGCCTCTGTTCTTCAATATACAAAAGGAATCACAGAAGGGAGTATCATTAAGTAGCAGCCTCCACACAGCTGGTGGTTTAAACATGTATTCAGAGTAGCAATCTGATTGAGGTGTTGGGGGAGTAGAAAACTTAATGCAAAAAAATGTAGATGTCCAGTTGGGGGCAAAGCAGAAGAAGCAAGCAAGCTAAGCTCCTAGGATCTATCTAAGCACATATCCCCTCCACAATGATCTGCCGTTGAGCTTTACAAGGTTTTTTTTTTTTTTCCTTGTTAGCTTTTTAGCTGATCCCAGGGATCTGGACACAACACATCAGTCTATACTCAGAATTGCTCTGTCTACAAAAATGAAAATCACAATCATGGTAGTTTCTCTACTTGTGTGGGAAGGAGCTCCAAGCTGAAGAGAAATGACTTGGAGGAAGGTTTAAGGGGGAGTAAAAGGTTCTTCAAGTTTAAGAGTGGAATGGAGCTTAGTTCAATCCCCTTATTTTATAAATGGGGAAACAGAGGATCAGAAAGGGTTAAGTAACTCTCCAAATATGATACAGATAGTAAGGAGAAGAGTTGGAATCTGAATGTAGTTCTTCTAAGTCCTCTAACTGAGTGCTCTTTCCATCACACCATCCACTCTTAATTAGCAGCTACAAATCCTTCCCCATCGGGAATTGTGAAAAACCAGGGACCCAGGCAGAGAAAAGTAGCAGGAGAATTATCTGCCCAGTCTCCATACCACTCTGTACATTTCAATTCCCTGTTCAAAATTCTTCACACCTCCCCAAAGCATACAGGATAAAGCATGGCATCCAATGCTCTCCACAGCCACTGTACACCTCTCTCAGGAACCAGTCAGATGAAGAAGTCAAGATGTACTGGTCCTAAGTAATAGCTTTCTTTGGCACTTCTTGAAGGGAGAGAGAGCAACACTTTCAGGGAGGGGATGATGCAGAAGTGGGGAATGAGTGAAGGAGGAAGAGAAAGATGATACAAGACTTCCCCTCCTCTCCCCAATATATATCTCACATCACGTTTCACTGATTTTTTAATAGAGTTTAACAATTTACTGACTTACAAAGTAGTTTAATTGAATTAATTAGGCAATCACTAGTTACTCTGGAGTTTCCTCTTGAGCTCTGGGAATGGTTGTGATATCAGCCAATTTAACCCCTTATATTCCAGGAAGGTCTCACCCCTCAGCACATCAGTTTGATGGGAAATTAGGAAAATGCAGTTGCTTTCCAGACATTTCCACTATTCCCCACTTCCTCCCAAATTCATATCTATAACTTTGTATTAATCCTTAAAAATGACACTTCCTGAGCTTCATCAATCCCCTTTTCATCTCATGAGAGAGAGAGAGAATCCTTTATTTGTGCAAGTTTTAGGTACAAATCCTTTCATTCCTCTTGTGGGGATCACACAAAACACTGTCTGGAGACTAAAACACACTATAGAAACTTCTGATTCAGAGTTTCCTTATCTCCAATGAATGGCTACAGTAATATTATTTTGTATTTCCTTTTAATTTTTCACTTTAATTATTTAAGTGTTATTGATGCCTTGTTTTTGAATATCATTTTCTTCTTTACCAAAGGTTGCAGAACATTTCAGCAAAACTAATTCCTGTATCAACCACATTTAACAGCATATATAATATTCTACATCCATAGTCCTCCACCTCTCCAATGAAAGAAGGGAAATGTATTTTCTCATCTCCCCTCAGGGACCAAGTTTAGTTATCATCATTATACATCAGTTAGCTTCATTTTACTGTTCTTTCCATTTACATGAATGTAGTCATAGTGTATTTATCCTAATTATGCTTATTTCGCTCTGTATCTATTCATATAAATCTTCCCCTTCAATCCTAAGTTCCTCATTTGGTGTTATTTAGAATGTGCTACATTCCTAATATTTTGGTGTGGTGATGGCACTTTACAATGCTTTAATTTTCACTTCCTTGATTTAGTTAGTAAAAATATGAGAGGCATTTCAACATGATGATTAAAAAAAATTGGCCTCAGAGTGAATTCAGATGAGCTGGGTTCAAGTCTCTTCTCTGCCACACACTGACTTTGTGACCTTAGGCAACTCTCTCATACTATAAAATGGGCCACTTGCCAATCTGCTTGGATAGAGGGGATTTCCCTACCACATGCTCCCTGCACACACCCCAAAAAGGAACCATCATATTTTTAAGAACATAATAAATGCAGCACATTATTTTCAAAACAGTCCTGTTTGTGATTCTCTGTGAATTTCTGATCCTTTCTGTTCATTTTTGACATTCTTCAAAGATCCTCTGTTTTTTTTTTCTTTTTCTTTTGGTCATTTCTTTCACTAGCTCCCTCCCCTCAAATTAAAATAGAAACACACAATCCTTGTAACTAATAAGCAGATTCAAGCAAAGAAGCAAGACATGGCAAAGACACAAAAACTGAGTAGGACAATGATCCTTTAACTCAGCAACAATTTATCCAGAAGAGAAATCCTGATCTCCAAAAGAAAACACAGAGCCACAGTTTTTGTTTTTGTTTTTTACAGAGTGAGTGTCCTAATACAATCAAAGTAGGGTTTCATCAAGAAGTCCATGGACTTGAGGCTCAGAAGAACACCAGTCTTGCAAAGAAAGATACATCTGGCAATACAACATTTGATACAAAGTCAACATTAGACCAATTCAAGGTTGAGTTAAATAACCCATCAGTCATCAATCAATAAGTAATCAATCCACAAGCTATGAACTACCAGGAGTTTGCTACAAAGAAGCAGAAGGCTGGCTTTGACTTTGAGGGGTAAAATAATCATATTGGGAAAGCAAGAGGTTTGCACATTAACATAAAACAATTCAAGATGCTAATCTTCTGGGACCAATGTAATATATTCCAAAATGCTGTGTACAGTACAGGCATTAAGTAAAGGTTTGTTTAATTCAATTCCTTCTTTTGCATTCAAGTTACATTCCTACCTCCCAGTCTTGACTTCTAGCTTTCTCTTCCCCCGCCCCCCATCTCCACCCTCCAGGACCTTCTCCAAACTGCTATCCAAATCCCATCCATTCCAACTCTGAAACCTTCACATCCTACTCTACCAATCTTTTTGCTCTGAACTCATACTACCAATATGTAACACTCCAGAAGCATTTAATCAAGGACTGGTTTCTGACATTTATGTCATTGCCTTGAATTTTCTTGAATTTTTTTATCATTACTTAAATTTTCAACATGTATAAACCTTATATTCATGGATTCATAAATTTCTACAGCTGGAAGGACCTCTAGGGAATGAATACAATTCTTTCATTTTATAGATGAGGAAATTACTTTATCTAAACTAAGACTGAAGTTCCTTGAAGGCTTACAATACACTAAGTACAAAAATACAAATCATTTGTGTTCTTCCACCCACCCCCAACATAAACACTTTAAGATACTCATATAGTGGGCCCTCAATAAGTACTTGATTTCATTCACTCAAAGACTTCAAAGAGAAGGTGAAACTATGCAAATAAAAATCCCTTGAATAAAACCATATCCTCTAAATTACCTCCAAATGAACATCTTTAAAAGAGCTGGTGTGAGATGGGCCCACCATGCAATATGGCTTACAGATTGAGTAACATGGCACTGGAAAATTGGGAAAACCTCAGCCGTTTAAACTTTAGGAAATGGGAATCTGGTGGTGCTTCTAACAGGATATGAGACTCCAGAATAAAAAGCTGGAAATCACTTTTAGAAATAATCAAAGAACTACAGACCTACCTAATAATCAAAAAACACTATTATCAGCACTACATGCTAAGAAGGTATATTTCCTAGTTTCAGGACCTTAAAATCATGATAAGGGAAAAACTATCTACATTCAGTTTCTAAAACCAAGGGCTCAAGAAATTAAGAATTACTTAATTCCTTCCAGTCTGACTCCTGGGCTCCAGCCTGTTATCATCAAATGCCTACTGGACATCTCCACTTGGACATACATATTTTGACTCACCATGCCCAAGAATAGAATTCAATATATTTCTACCACCATCTCTTTCAACCAACCTTTTCACCAACCTTCCCTATTTCTACCAAAGACACCACTGTCTTTCCAGTTACCCAAGTTCCCAACATCAGCAATCCTTGACACTTCATTCTCCCTTAAACCCCACATTCAATAAGTTGCCACTTAACAAGTCTACTTCCACTACATATCATACATGGGCCTCTTCATTCCAGGCCTTCCACCATTCAAGGTCTTATTCTCACTTGGACTACTACAAATGCTTCAGAATGGGTTTCCCTGATTTCATTATCTCTCTTCTAGAATCAATCTCCCGCCCCACCCTCAGAGCTGCCAACATAATTGTCCTAAAGGAAAATACAAGTGTGACTGTGTTATTCCCCTGCTCAAAGAATTTTGGTAACTCCCTATTCAATTCCTCTTTAGACAAAATACAATCTCTTTATTAAAAACCTTTCATAACGTGGCTCCTGCATGAACTTTCATATACTCTATGTTCCAGCCCAAAGGCCTAACCTGATGCTCCCAAAATGTCTCACTTCTTTGCCTTTGTACATAGAAGCTATCTCTCACATCTTGGAATGCACTTCCTCCTCATCTCTTGCTCTTAAAATGCTTACCTTCTTTCAAGACTCAGCTTCCCAAAAGAAAATTTTCCTCATCCACCTAGTTTTAGTATTCTCTCCTTTTTCAAATCATTTTATATGTGAGTGGCTATTATATGTTTACATGTTGTATTTCTCAAGAGAATGTCAACTCCTTAAAGAAAGAGGCAGTTGTTTCAGTTTTATCTCTGGAGCACCCAAAACAGTGCCTTAGGCAGAGTAGATATTTTCTAAAAGTTTTATTAAATGAAACTGAATTGACATGTCTTCAATTATTGTCCTAGGTCATGTTAATGATACAGCGTTCACTTTTGATATTGTATAATATCAAATTATAATAGACAGCATTGATTTTGGAGTCAGGAAACCCTGTATTCAAATTCAGTTTGTGATTATTATTGCTAATAGTGTGATGCTTGCACAAACTACTATCATTTAGGCAACTCTCTGGTTCTTATCTAAGGAAGTGAAAGACAGGCTACAATCTGCCATGGTAAAAGGAATTCCTAAACAGAAAGTTCTAAAAACCTATAGAAAACACAAGCCTTTCCTAGGTTCATATAAGCTTATTGGGATTTTTTTTTCAATTTTTCAATATTTCATGCTGGTTGGTGCAATGGATAAGAACACTGTATCTGGAGTCGTAAAGACCTGCAAGGATCAAATTAGATTGTATTTGCAAAGTGCTATATGATGTTACTATTATTTCACTGGTAAAGATATGCTCTCTATTTGTAGAGATCACAAACTCTTCATATATTCGTTGATACGTTAAGGAATTTCTCTGGCTAAAAGAATAATCAACTAGTATCCAATCTCCCAATGATTAGTCTCTCCAAACTTGGGCTGGTCCTCAGATGGCAGACAAAAGTACAGCTCAATTCCAAGACCCATAATTGAGGCCTTTCCAGTCTGATTCCTTTCCTTATCACTTTTTTTATTTAGATTCATTTTAATCTTAGCATATATTGAGTGCTGAATGGAAGAAATCATGTTACCTTGGAATGTTACCTTGAGAGAATGCTCAAGTAGCCCATGATATTGTAGTAAACTGAACATGGCCAGCAAACTTAAGCAGCCTAATACCTCAGTTCTGGAGGTCAGAAAAGGAGCTTTTTCCTCACCAGCTAGGCAATACCAACTTCCATTTCTTCAAAGAGCTCCCTCTTCCCAGAGGAGCTCCCTACTCAACCTTTTCCCCAACCTGCCACATGAAATTCCAGTGACATTCCAGGGTCTTCCTTGTACAAAGTTTGAGGGAAATGACAAACTCCAAAACAATATCCTCCCTCCCACAAAAACAATGACTAAAGATAAAGATCATCTTAATAGGAATAAGACTACCTTATATCAGTATATTTTACAGTGTGCAAACATTTTTCATGAGACTAACATTCTAACCTACTATGCTTCAGGAGCCCTGAAAACCATAGTATTCTAATCCCAATGATCTGAAATAATCACAGCATGCTGAGCCTACGTATACCAGGGAAAGTAGAAAACGGCAGGAGGAACCCAAGAAATTAAAGTCCAGTCCAAATCCAGCTACCATATTAAAAAGGGAGGGGTAGCAGATGAAGAAGTGCTGAACCTGGCCCTGAAACAAGGTTTCAAATCAGGAACAGAAGCAAGAGATATGAAATTAGAAGATACTGTACATTAAAGAGAAATATTATAGATTCAATGAAGCCTAAGAAACAAACTTAGAGGATGAGAATAACTCTACAACTACAAACAGAGCTTCAAAAAGGAAAAAAATGTCTTGGCTATAAAGACTTCAGAAGTTTCTGAAACCAAGAAATAAAAGTGAAGTTGTAAGTGAAATAAGGGCTTTATAGGAAAGAATTGGAAAAATAAATAGTAATAGAAACTAGAAAACTTTGTCCAAGGAATATACTCCTTGAAAACTTTAATGGAGCAAACAAAATTCAATGATTCTGATAAAAAAGAAATATAAAAATTAGAGAATGAAAAAAATGGAAACTGAGCTAGATCAAAAGATATGAACAGACAATTTTCAGATGAAGAAATTGAAACTATTTCTAGTCACATGAAAAGGTGCTCCAAATAACTAATGATCAGAGAAATTCAAATTAAGACAACTCTGAGATACCATTACACACCTGTCAGATTGGTTAAGATGACAGAAAAAGATAATGACAAATGTTGGAGGGGATGTGGGAAAATTGGGACACTGATACATTGTTGGTGGAACTGTGAACAGATACAGCCATTCTGGAGAGCAATTTGGAGCTATGCTCAAAAAGTTATCAAACTGTGCATACCCTTTGACCCAGCAGCATTTCTGTTGGGCTTGTATCCCAAAGAGGTCATAAAGGAAGGAAAGGGCCCCACATGTGCAAGAATGTTTGTGGCAGCCCTTTTTGTAGTGGCTAGAAACTGGAAACTGAATGGATGCCCATCAATTGGAGAATGGCTGAACAAATTATGGTATATGAATGTTATGGAATATTATTGTTCTGTAAGAAATGACCAGCAGAAGAAATAGAATAGTCGATCAGTGGAATAGGATAGAATCACAAGACAAACTAGGCAATAACTATAGCAATCTAGTCTTTGATAAACTCAAAGACCCCAGCTTCTGGGATAAGTACTCACTATTTGACAAAAACTGCTGGGAAAATTGGAAACTAGTGTGGAAGAAATTAGGGCTTGACCCATATCTAACACCACATACCAAGATAAGATCTAAATGGGTCCATGATCTGGATATAAAGAGTGGCACTATAAGTAAATTAGAGGAACGTAATATAGTTTACCTCTCAGACCTATGGAGATGGAATAAATTTATGTCCAAAGAAGAACTGGACCTCTTAATTGAAAACCAGATAGATAATTTTGACTATATTAAGTTAAAAAGCTTTTGTGCAAACAAAACCAATGCAGTCAAGATTAGGAGGGAAGCAATAAATTGGGAAATCATCTTTACATTTAAGAGTTCTGATAAAGGTCTCATCTCTAAAATATATAGAGAATTGTCTCATATTTATAAAAATTCAAGCCATTTTCCAATTGATAAATGGTCAAAGGATATGAACAGACAATTTTCAGAGGATGAAATTAAAACTATTTATAATCATATGAAAAGGTGCTCCAAATCACTATTGATCAGAGAAATGCAAATCAAGACAACCCTGAGGTACCACTACACACCTGTCAGATTGGCTAAAATGACAGGAAAGGATAATGACAGGTGTTGGAGGGGATGTGGGAGGGCTGGAACACTGATGCATTGTTGGTGGAGCTGTGAACAGATACAGCCATTCTGGAGAGCAATTTGGAGCTATGCTCAAAAAGTTATCAAACTGTGCATACCCTTTGACCCAGCAGCATTTCTGTTGGGCTTGTATGCCAAAGAGGTCATAAAGGAAGGAAAGGGCCTCACATGTGCAAGAATGTTTGTGGCAGCCCTTTTTGTAGTGGCTAGAAACTGGAAACTGAATGGATGCCCATCAATTGGAGAATGGCTGAATAAATTATGGTATATGAATAAATACTATGGAATATTGTTGTTCTGTAAGAAATGACCTGCAGGACGATTTCAGAAAGGCCTAGAGAGAATTGCATGAACTGATGCTGAGTGAAATGAGCAGAACCAGGAGATCATTATATACGGCAACAACAGTACTATATCACGATCAATTCTGATGGACATGGCTCTCTTCAACAATGAAATATTTCAAACCATTTCCAATTGTTCACTCAAGAAAGCCATATATACCCAGAGAGAGGGATATGAAATGTGGACCACAACATAACTTTCTCATACTCTTGATTGATGTTTGCTTACATTGTGTTTCCTTTATCTGATATGTCTTTTGTGTAGATAAGATTTTTCTTGCACCACAATGATAAGTTTGGAAATATGTATACATATATTCGATTTGTCAAGTATTTTAACATAATTAACATGTAGTGGATTTCCTGCCATCTAGGGGAGGGGTGGGGAGTTGGGGGGAAAAATTTGTAACAGAAAGCTATGTAAGGGTTAATGTTGAGGAATTACCCACACATATGTTATACAAATAAAATTAAATTTAAAAAAAAAAGAAAAAAAAAAAAGAAACGACCAGCAGAATGATTTCAGAGAGGCCTGGAGAGACCTACATGAACTGATGCTAAGTGAAACGAGCAGAACCAGGAGATCATTATACACAGCAACACGACTATAAGATGATCAATTCTGATGGACATGGTTCTCTTCAACAATGATGTGACTCAAACCAGTTCCTATTGTTCAGCGATGAAGATAGTCATATACATGCATAGAGAGGCCTGTGGGAACTGAATGTGGACCACAACACAACATTTTAATGCTTTCTGTGAATATTTGCTTGCATTTTGTTTTCCTTCTTAGGTTGTTTTTTTTCTCTCTCTCTTTATAAATCTGATTTTTTTTTCTTGTGCAGTAAGATAACTGTATAGATATGTATACATATATTGGATTTGTCATATAATTTAACATATTTCACATATAGTAGACTACCTGTCATCTAGGGCTGGGGGTGAGGAGAGGGAAAAATTTGGAACAAAAAAAATTTTGTAAAGGTCAATGCAGAAAAATCACTCATGTGTTCAGTAAATAAAAAGCTTTAATAATAGAAAATAAACTGACCTAGAAAAGAAGTCAAAGAGAAATAATTTATTTCTTATAATTATTTCTTATTTTCTTATTTCTTATTTTATTCTTATTTGTGTATTTAATAGGCAGTAAAAATTGACCTTTAATGGAACTGAGGACTTTCCATTCTTCCTGATGAAAAGATCATGGCCAATTAGACATTTTCAAATGTAAACAGAGGAGACAAGGAAAACCTACCAAGACACATATAGGAATTACATCAATATAATTACTAAACTCTGTTTTAAAAAATAAAGACAGACTTAAATAACTGGAAAGATATGAATCGTTCATGTTTGGGCTGGAACAATATAACAAAAATGGCAATATTATCTGGGCATTTTTACTTAATCAGTTTCATACCAATTAAACTACCAAAGGATTACTTTATAGAATTAGAAAAATTATAAAAATTCAACTGGAGGAATAAAAGGTTAAGAATCTCTAGATAAATAATTTTTTTAAAAGTAGAAAAAGGCTCAGTAGCATCAGATCTCAAAATATAAAAAAGCAGTAATAATCAAAACTATTTGGTACTAATTAAAAAGTTAAGTGTATCAGTAAAATACAGTAGGCAACACAATATCCAGAAGTAAATAAACAGTAACACATTTTAGATATACACAATAAATCCAATTGCTGCATTAAAAACTCTTTAACTTGGCAAAAAATTATGGAGAAAACTGGAAAATTGTCTAGCAGAAATTGCATTTAAACCAATATCTTACACTGTAAACCACAATAACTCAAATGGATACATGGCCTGGATTTAAAGGTCATATGATAAACAAAGACAAAAAGAAGGATATACTTTTTATAACTATGGATAGAGAAAGAATTCATGAGCAAACAAGGAATCAAAGAAGATAAAATAGAAAAGTACGATAATATAGAAAAGGATTACAAAAGATAAAATGGGCAATCTTGACTACTTAAGACTTGAAAAGGTTTTTTTTTAATCTTTTTTAAAAATTGGGGGTGGCTAGATTGCGCAATGGATAGAGTATAGGTCCTAAAGTTAGCAAGGACAGAGTTCAAATCCAGCCTCAGACACTTAACACTTACTAGGTATATACCCCTAAGCAAGTCACTTAGCCCCAACAGCCTTGTCAAAAACAAAACAAAACAAAAAAAAAATTTTTTTAAATCAATGCAGTTAGAATCAGAAGGGAAACAGTTAATTATATGCGGCAAAATCTTTACATATACACAGAGAGAGATATGATAAGAATATGAGCCATTCCCCAATATATAACTTGGGAAGGAGGAATGGGGATACTAATGATGGTAATGCTTTTTTCTTTTTTAAGTCATCAAATTAATTTTTAACATAAAAAGCTGAAGAAAATTCGAAGGTATTGGCAGACATATAGGGTAACTTTGAAATTAACATGCTATATTGTTCTTATGTGCTGCCATTGTCCCCAGGTTTCATTCCATCTTATTCTTATGGAAAGCAATTTGGAAACCTTAAAGCTTTCTATACTTCAAATTATCATGTACTTTGGAAGGTGGGGGATGGGAATAAAGGTGTCTAGATAAGTAAATTCATCAGTATGAGGAAATCCCAGTGTGAAAACTTCCTCTACTAATATAGATCAGCAAGAGGCCTACCGCCTTAGAAGTTGCCTGGGAAGATCAGAAGAATAACTTACAAGATTGCCACAATAAATGCATTAAAAAAGGAACTATCTTTTACAACTATAAAGAATTCACAACCAAGACAGAAAAGATCAAAGAAGATAAATTAAACTACCTTGATTTTTTAAAAATTTAAAAAATTTTTACTTAAAGTTTTGCATAAGAAAAAACAACACTGAAAGACTTCACTCAGCAATACAATGATACAAGACAATTACAAAGGACTCATGATGAAAAATGTGAACCACATCCAAAGAAAAGAACTGATGGATTCTAAATGCAGATCAAAGCACACCATTTTCATTTTCTTTATTTTTTTGTGGGTTTTTTCCCCCTTTTGGTCTGTTTCTTTTGCAACTGTGACTAACTTAGAAATGTTTTACATGATTACATATATACAACTTATATAAAATTGCTTATTATTTTAAGAAGAGGGAAGAAATGGAGAGGGAGAAAAACTGAGAAATCAAAATTTTGTAAAATGGATGCTAAAATTGTCTTTGCATATAATTGGGGAAAATACAACATAAATAATTTTTAAAAGAAAGACTTCAGAACTCTGATCAATGAAGACATCAATTATAACTTCACAAGACTGTTGAATAGCAGAGGTGGTTGACTACAGATGGAGAATTGGGCATACACTTTCTCATAAAGCCAATGTGTTAATTTAGTTTGCTCAACTGTACTTAGCCATTACAAGGAGAATTCAATCAGAGGCAGGAGAAGCAACATCAATTTTTTTAAAGCAACACTAAAGAAAATTGCCTAAGGCAACAAGAGGTTAAAGTGATTGGTTCACAATATACCAAAATTGTGTCAGAGACAAGATGACTTGAACCCAGGTTTTAATGATTTCACACCTTGCTAGCTATCTACTAACACAACATATTAGTGAAATAGGCATAAATGCAAGTCAGTATAATGGATAAGTTTTCTGAGTAGCTCTTTAACTAAACTTCCTGGGCTGAAAGCCAAAATAGATATGCCTAATACTCAATGCCTTTATGACTCCAAAGGTTGTAATCTGCCTAGCTCAGGTGCCTAAAAGCAGCAACTGCTACTGCTGCTGCAGCTGCTACTTCCTTGGAATGATCAGTGAGCCTTTATCCTTAAATTGCCTTATCTCATACTATAAACCGCTTCAAGTCCTTTGGGAAATAGGCAGGTACAAATCTCATATGAAGTCATAAGTACAAATCTCTTCTACAGCAAGTCACATTTCAGGTTTTCAGGATTTCAGGTTTACATCTTCCTGTGCAAGGTAGGTAATGGAAATATAATTACCCTCATTGTAAAGATGAAGAAACTAAGGCCCAAAGAAATTAATCAACATGACTATGATTACAGGGGCAGATATAAATCCAGCTCTCTAGACTCCAAACATAATATGTCCTAAATCTCCTACAAACTGAGTTTGAAGCAGGCCCCTACCTATTACTGATGGAATTATATGAAAATGGAAGGTCAGAGGATAAAGTTGATTTGGCATTTCTCAATTAGAAAGTCATTCAGAAAGTCATGCAAGTGCCCTTTCCCCTAAATCTCCATCTAGCTTCTATTCCCTTCTTTCTGCATACCACTGGACCAGCTTGATCCAAGCAGTTCCTCCTCACCTGCACCTAGACTAATGCAATAGTCTCTTAACTGGTCTCCCATACCCAGACTTCTTCCTTTTCCAATTCATCCTCTACAGAATTGCCAAAGTGACAGTCCTAAGGATAAGTCTGGCCATCTCACCTGCTCAAAAATCCTTAGTGGGTCTCCATTGTCTGAAAGATAAAATGTAAACACCTCTGTTTTATTTAAAGCCCTTCACAATCTTGCTCCAGTCTATCCTTCCAAGGGCACTCCAGGGATGACATGCATTGACCTAGTCAAATTCAAGTCCTTTCTATTACTCACTTATGGCACTCAGTTACCTGCTTTTGTTACTCTGCACCAGCTGTCCTCCTCATCTAAAAAGCACTCCCTTCTTACCTCCACCTATTCCCTCTCTTCCTTTAAAATGCAGTTCATAGAAATTGAATGGATGCCCATCAGTTGGAGAATGGCTAAATAAGACATGGTGTATGAATGTTATGGAAAATTATTGTTCTATAAAAAACGATCAGCAGGATAATTTCAGAAAGGTATGAAGAGACTTTTGAACTGATAAGTGAAAAGAACCAAGAAAACTATACACAGCAACAAGATTATACAATGATAGATTCTGATGGATGTGCCTCTTTTCGACAATGAGATGATTCAGATGGAGAGAGCCATTTGCACCCAGAGCGATGGCTATGGGGATTGAATGGGGATCACAACATAGTATTTTCACCTTTTTTGTTGTTTGCTTTTTGTTTTCTTTCTCATTTTCTTTCCTTTTTGATCTGATTTTTCTTGTGCAGCATGACAAATGTGGAAATATGTATAGAATAATTGCACATGTTTAACATATATTGGATTACTTGCTGTCTAAGGGAAAGGGTGGGGAGAAGAGAGGGAGAAATAATTTGGAACGCAAAGGCTTTGCAAGGGTGGATGTTGAAAACTATGCATATATTTTGAAAATAAAAAGCTAATAAATAAATAAAATGCAGTTCAAAGATTTTTTGAAGAAAGCCCTTCCTGATTCTTGACCACCAGTGCTCTCCCTCCCACTGTCCTAAGTATTAAACCATTGTGTGTGTATACACATATACATGTATTTATTAGATTTGTACATGTGCTGTATATATATATGTGTGTGTGTATATATATATATGTATATATATATATATATATTATGTACTCATCTTCCATTACAATGCAAGCACCTTACAAATAGGAATGATTTCATTCTTCATACTTGTATTCCTAATGTCTAGTGGGCACAGAGTAGGGGCTTAAATACTTGTTGACTGATTACTAATCAGACATTAACCGACTTCCCTCCTAAACCCTCTCCACATGCAAGCCATACCTGCTGATTTTCTGCTCCCTGTACAAGACCCTCTTTCTTCCATTCTCTGAGCCTCTGCACAGAATGGCCCCAGGCTTGAAATGATCTCCTTATTCATTTATGTCACTTAAATCCCTCAATCCCTGTGAGATGTAGCTCAAGTGCCAACTTCTTCAATGAAACAATCAGCAAATATTTCTTAAACTCTTAGTTAATGCTCATCACTGTGATAGGCACTGGTAACACAAAGACAAAAATGAAAGAGTTTATAGGTTTAAAAAGAAGTATATATAAAAATAAATTTAAAAAATGATTCAGGGGAAGTACCCAAGCAGCTGAGGAATCAAAAAAGTCTCATGTAGGTGGCAGTGGAAAGACCTTCAAGAGGGCTTTTTCCCCCTCAGCAATATAATGACCTAAGACAATTCCAAAGGACTCATGATGAAAAATGCTATCCACCTCCAGAGAAAGAACTGATGGAGTCTGAATGCATATTGAAGCATTTTTTTTACTTTATTTTTCATGAGGTTTTTTTTGGTCTGTTTTCTTCACAACATGACTAATATGGAAATGTTTTGCATGACTGCACATGTATAACCTGTATCGAATTGCTTGCAGTCTCAAGAAGGGCTGAAGGAAAAGGGAACAGAAGAAAGAGAGAATTAAAAACTCTAAATTTTAAAGAAAGAGTATTTAAAAATTTTATATATAATTAGGAAAAAAAATTAAAAGAGGCAAAAAAAGAGAATTTTCTTAATTTCCCTAAAGGATTCTCCCAGTTGTTAGTGATCCAATTGTTTGGTTGGGGGTTTGTATGTTTTCTTTTTCTGCCATAATTTGTTTTTATCTATCCTCAGGCAAACTAAATTACTTAATCAAAATGTAAGCTCATCAAAGGCAGGGACAACCTCCAAACAAAAAGCTTTTTGTCTTTGTATTCCCAATGTCTATTATAATGCTTGGATTGATCAGTTAATAGAAACTGCAATGCAAAATTTATGTGAGGGGAGAGGGAAAGAAGAAGAAAGTAGAAGAGGGAAGGAGGCAGAGGAAGGAGAAGGAAGAAAGAGGGAAGAAAGAAATGGATTTCACTCCACCCTTCCCAGTAAAATCATTCAGTTAAAAGACACGCAAAAAAATAAACATTCATTAAACCATTCTCTCCCAGCTAATTTTACTTCCAATATGATGGAATATAAGACCTCTTCTGCTCCATCACACTGCTTCTAGAATATAAAACACATCAGGTCCCTAGCAGAATTTATGGAGAGATGGGTGGGAACCCTAACCAGGAAAGGAGCATCTTCCAGCATTACTGGTCCATCATGTGCCAGAGAAGCACAGTCCTGACAAGTCAGAGCATATGTCACAGAGAATGTCTCATTCAAGTTGTCAGCATTTACTTAGAGCCAATACAGTGGGTAATTAAGAAAAAGTTGGGACCAGCTAGAGAGCCAGATGTAGGGAATGTAGAGAACCAGATTTTAGGAATGTAGGAATAGTTACTGGGTATGTTGGGGAAAGCATCCTATTGATGATACTGGGGGAGGGAGAAGGGACAATTCTGACTAGAATTGGAACCTGGAGCCTGAATTAGAGACAGAAATAAGAAACACTGCTCAAGCTAGGAGTCAGAACTAAAGACCCTCATTCTAATGGAAGAAGTAAAACTGAAGAGATTTCTTCCAGCTTGCCCCATTCCCCTAGGTGTCCCAGAATATATGTCAGGTATTCTTAAAGTGAGTTGAGTGAATTTATATTCTGATAAGGGATGGAGTCAAGATGGCACAGCAGACAGGTCTTGTCTGAGCTTTTATTGGCTTTCCTCAGATCAACACCAGATCAAGCCTCTGAACTGGTTTTGAAGTGACACAACTCACAAATATTTGGAGTGTAACCAATTTCCAGCAGAAGATATTTTGGAAGAACTTCAGAAAAGGCCTGTTCCAATTGAGCATGGGGAAGGCAGTGGAGCACAGATATAATGCAGGGACCCAGGGCTATGTGGTATTTGTGTGCTGAGGGAATCTAGTATGAGGCCCTTAGCAAAAATACAGCAATATTTTTGTAACTACTCTGTCCTAGTTCAGAAGGCAGTGGATCAGTAAACTAGCTGTGAGACATCCAATACAACAACAAAAGGCAAATAGTGAGCCACTAAACACCAGAATAACACAGATCTTGGTCACTCCCACCCAGCAGGGGAAGGAAGTCAGCAGGACTAGCTCCAGGTCAGCATGAGACCGCTGTAGCCTACCGAGAAAGCTTGGGACAATCTCCCATTTACCCTACAAGCAGATCTCAATCTTTAAAAATAAACAAAAAAGCAAAATGAACTCTGATCATAGATAGCTTTTATGTAGATAGAGAAAAGAACTCAAACCCTAAGGACACTAAGGCAAATCATCTTCAGATGAAGGCTCAAAGGGTGATATGAGTTGGTCTCCATCTCACAAGGCTCTCCTGTAAGAATTCAAAAAGGATCTTAAAAGAGATTTGAAAGAAAAATGGGGAAATGAAATGAAAACTTTGCAGGAGAGTTTGTAAAAGGAAACACAGAAATTATCTGAAAAAAATTCCTTAAAAATAGATTTAGTGAAATGGAAAAAGCATTCAACTCCTTACAAAATAGATTTGAGAAAATGAAAAAAGAAACCAACTCATTGAAAAACAGAATTTGTGAAATGGAAAAAAATCCAATGAGCAAAACAACTCATTTAAAAGTGTAATTGGCCAAATACAAAGAGATTTTAAAAAGTTAAATGAAGAAAATAAGTCACTAAAAATTAGAACTGAACAAACAGAAGTGAATAACTCAATGAGACATCAAGAATCAAACAAAACCAAAAAAAAAAGAAAGAAAGAAAGAAAGAAAAAGTAGAAGAAAATGTAAAATACTTCATGGGAAAAACAATTGATGTGGAAAATAGATTTAAGAGAGAGAGTCAAAAAATTATTAGATTACCTGAAAACCATGATTAAAAATAAAGAGCCTAAACAACATCTTTCAAAAAATCATCAAGAAAAACTGTCCTGATGTCCTAGAACTAAAGAGTAAAATAACCATTGAAAGAATTATCAATCACCTCCTGAAAGAGACCCCAAAATGAAAACTCCAAGGAATATTGTAGCTAAATTTCAGAATTATCAGATCAATAAGAAAATATTGCAAGCAGCCAGAAATAAACAATTCAAATATTGAGGAGCCACAATCAGTATTATCCAAGATTTAGCAATTTCCTCCTTAAGGGATCAAAGGGCCTAGAATATGATATTCTGGAGAACAAAGGAAATTAGACTGTAGTCAAGAATCAACCACCCAACAAAATTAAACATTATCTTTCAGGGGAAAAGATGAGCATTCAATCAAACAGGTGAATTTCATTTAATTTGATGAAAAGACCAGAGCTGAACTGAAAATTTGATCTTCAAATACAGAACTCAAGAGAAGTATAAAAAGGTAAAAAGGAAAGAAAAAAGCTATTTCTTTTAAATATTCTGATGACTATATTTCAATATAATTGGTTTTCTTTACAATTCCATATATTTTGTTTTATGCATTTAAAACATGAGAAGTCCATGAAAAGCAGTTGCTAGACTACCAAAGGGTATTATGACACAAAACAGATTAATATTGCCTAACTTCAACACCAAAGATATTTCTTGCTCTCAGTGTATTCTTTAGACTTCAAAATAAAACATATGCAGTTGCAATGTCTTGTCCTGAAGCTTAGAGGTCATTGGCAATACTAAAAAGCCTCCTGAGTATCCCAATATTATATTCATTCAAGACCCAGACAGCTAGGTAGTGAAATGAAGGGCTTAAGTTCAGAAGACACATCTTCCTAAGTTCAAATATGGTTTCAGATACTTGCTAGCTGTGTGACTTCAGGCAAGTCACTTAACTCTTGTTTGCCTCATTTCCTCAGCTGTAAAGTGAGCTGGAGAAGGAAATGGCAAATTTACACCATGATTTTTGCCAAGAAACCCTAAATGGAGTCTTGAACAGTAGGACATAACTAAAAATGACTGAACAACAAGACCTAGATATACCACATATTATCTACTTCAGTACTGTGAAGGTTGCTATAGGTTGCTAAGGTTCTTAAAGCTATAACACCTCAGCAATCCCACCTAACCTCAACTTCATACATCTTGAAGGCAAGATTCTGTAGTACAGTAAATACTACTTTATTTCTAAAATCCTCATAGCCATTATCCTTCTGGAGATATTTTCTCTTACCCCAAACACCAGATTTTAAGTAGAAAAGAGAAATAGAGACCCTGAAAGTATCAAAGAGACACTGGGAAAAGCAGCCAGATTTTTCTTTTAAAAACCTTCCAAAGACCATGGTTTTTAAAGATTCTGGCCACTAAACAGGAGCGTTTAACAATCACCTCTCCAGGGAGGATGACATACTCAAGTTTAATATGCATTGTTAGTTAACACTTTCTCCATCACTTTCTTAAGTCTACACAATCAGAAAAACAATAAATCAAGTCCTGGTTTATAGCCTTTGTCTATTTCCAAGGTGTAAATGCTCACAGTAAAATGGCTGAAAATTTAACAATTGGCTAGAGTTGAATCCAGCATACCTTACCCTTAGGTTTTCTCATTAAGTATAAATGAACCATATCCAAGTATTTGGCCAAAGACATTCTTCCTGTTTCTCAGTTCCAGCTCAGGATTTTTCCAAGTCCAAGCCTCTTTCATAAGTCAGAAGTAAATGGCCTAAAGATCTAAAATCCCAGGAAGGAACTAAATTCAGACTTTCCTACTCCAATCAATCAACAAGCATTTAGTAAGTACCTACCATGTGCCAGAAATTGTACTCAATACTAGGAGCACTGGGACTGTTCAAAGAATGCTGAATTTGAAACCTGACTACCTGGGTTTGAATTTTTGGCTCCACCAAATATTACTTTTCATAACTCTGGGCAAGTCACTTTCTCTCCAGGCCTCACTTTCTTTCTTTTTCTTTTTTTTTTTTTTATAAAGCTTTTTATTTGCAAAACATATGAGTGACTTTTCAACATTGACCTTTGCAAAAAAACTTTTTTTTCCCAAGCTTTTCCTTTCCTTCCCCCCACCCCCCACCCCTAGACGACAGGTAATCTAATACATGCTAGATAGGATAAATTATATGACAAATACAATACATGTATACATATCTATACAGTTATCTTACTGCACAAGAAACATCAGATCTAGAAAGAGAAGAAGAAAAAAAACAACCTAAGAAGGAAAACAGAATGCATGGAAATATTCACAGAAAGCGTTAAAATGCTGTGTTGTGGTTCACTCTCAGTTCCCACAGGCCTCTCTCTGGATGTATATGACTATCTTCATCGCAGCACAACTGGTTTGAATCACATCATTGTTGAAGAGAACCATGTCCATCAAAATTGATCATCGTATAGTCTTGTTGCTGTGTATAATGTTCTCCTGGTTCTGCTGATTTCACTCAGCATCAGTTCATGCAAGTCTCTCCAATCCTCTCTGAAATCCTCCTGTTGGTCATTTCTTACAGAACAATAATATTCCATAACATTCATATACCATAATTTATTCAGCCATTCTCCAATTGATGGGCATCTTTTCAATTTCCAGTTTCTTGCCACTACAAAAAGGGCTGCCACAAACATTTTTGCACATGTGGGTCCCTTTCCCTCCTTTAAAATCTCTTTGGGATATAGGCCCAGTAGAAACACTGCTGGGTCAAAGGGTATGCACTGTTTGATAACTTTTTGAGCATAGCTCCAAATTCAGGCCTCACTTTCCTTATCTTTTAAAATGGAGGGCTAAAGTCAGTGATGAATAGAAACAGCTGGCTGCTTATTGACTTAAAAAACCACAAATTAACACTATTTGTTATTGTATTTTAAATTTTTCTTTTGTTAGATATTTTTCATTTGTTTTAATTTGGTTCTGGCCCTCTCCACAGTGAGTATGACATCTCTGGACTAGATGGACTCTAAAATTTATTCCAGCTCTCAGTCTATAATCCTAAGAACAGAACAAAGTAAAACAATCCCTGCACCTCAAACTAGCATTTCTAAAAGCTTTATAGTTTGCAAAGCACTTATTTTTATCCTCAAAACAATCCTATGAGGTATCTATATGACTTGCCTAGGTTCACAGAACTAGTAAATGTCTGAGGTAGAATCTGATATCAGATCTTCCTGACCCCAATTATGTACTTTATCCACTATCCTCCTGGTTTAGAAGACACACAGGAGACACGGTATACATACATAGGTATATGCAAGACACAAATAAAGCCAAAGCCAGGCAATGGAACCTTGGACCAGAAGGCATTTGCTACGAGAGTTATCAGAAAATACCTTGTGTAAAAAGACATGACCCTCGAGTTGAATCTGGAAGGAAACCAAAACTCCTCTCTAGACTAAGGTCTAGGGGGTAGGGAGTAGACAGATCTTTGTCTGAGCTCTTCCTGGTTTCCCTTAGATTAACACCAGATCAAGTCTCTGAACTGGTTTTGGAGTGACATAACCCACAAATATTTGCAGTGTAACAAATCTCCAGCAGAAGATATATTGGAAGAACTTCAGAAAAGATCTGTTTCAATTAAACACCGTGCAGAGATCCAGGGTGCAATGGCTTCAAAGCACCAGGGAATGCACCAGGAGGCTCTTAGCCAAAATACAGCAGCACTTGCTACTGTGTACTGGTTCAGAAGCTAGTGGATCAGCAGACTAGCTGTGAGACATCCAACACAGCTACAAAAGGCAAATAGTGAGCCCCTGAACAGCAGAATAATAAAGGACTTGGCCACACCCACCCAGCACAAAAAGGAAGTCAGCAGCACTGGCCCCAGAGAAGCAAAGAAGCCCCTGTCACCTGTAGAGGAAGCTTGGAACAATCTCCCCTTTACCCTAAAAGCAGACCTCAATCTTTAAAAATGAACAAAAAAAGCAAAAAGAACTCTGACCATAAATAGCTTTTATGAAGACAGAGAACAGACCTCAAACCCTGTAGCTATTAAAGCAAAATGTCTTTAGATGAAGGCCCAAAGGGTGATATGAGTTGGTCTCCATCTCATAAAGGTCTCTTAGAAGAATTTCAAATGGATCTTAAAAGAAAGTTAGAAGAAAAATAGGGAAAGCAAATGAGAACTTTGCAGGAGAGTTTGGAAAAGGAAACAAGTCTGAAGAAAACAAAAAATAGATTTAGCAAAGTGGAAAAAGCATATAACTGCTTACAAATAGATCTGATGAAATAGAAAAAGAAAACAACTCCTTGAAAAATAAAATTTGTGAAATGGAGTAAGTCCAATGAACAAAACAACTCAGTTAAAAGTTCAATTGGCCAAATGCAAAAGGAGATTAAAAAGCTAACTGAAGAAACTAATTCACTATAAATTAGAATTGAATAAATGGAAGTGAATGATTCAATGAGACATCAAGAATCAATAAAACAAAACCAAAAAAATAGAAGAAAATGTAAAATACCTCATTGGAAAAAACAACTGACATGGAAAATAGATCCAGGAGAGACAATCTAAGAATCATTAGACTACTTGAAAACCATGATAAAAAAAAAAGAGCCTAGAACATCTTTCAAGAAAAACTGCCATGATATCCTAAAAGCAGAGGGTAAAATAACCATTGAAAGAATCAATCACCTCCTGAAAAAGCCTGCAAATGAAAACTCCAAAGAATATTTTAACTAAAATCCAGAATTAACAGATTCATGATAAAATATTTCAAGCAGCCAGAAAGAAACAATTCTAATATCAAGGAGTCACAATCGAGATTACCCAGGACATAGCAGATTCCACTTTAAAGGGTCTGGAATCTAATATTCTGGAAGACAAAGGAACTTGGATTGCAGCCAAAAATCAACTACCCAACAAAATTAAACATTTTCTTTCAAGGGGAAAGATAGACATTCAATGAAATAAGTGAATTTCATTTATTTTTGATGAAAAGACCAGAGCTGAACAGAAAATTTGATCTTCAAATACAGAACTCAAGAGAAGCATAAAAAAGTAAAAAGGAAAGAAAAAAAACTGGATTTCTTTTAAAAGTTAAAAAGTTTACATAACCTATATGGAAAGATATATTTAGCTCTTGAGAACTATATCTCTGTTAAGGGTATACTTAGGGGTGTGTATGTGTGTGGGGGGTGTATGTACATTATATATATATATATATAAATACATATATGTGTGTGTACATATATATATATATGGTGCAAGTATAATTTGATTTTAGTGTGATGCTATAAAAATGGAAACTACAGGTGGAAAGGGAATAGTATTAAAAGAAGAGGAAAAAAAAGATAAAATGGGGTAAATTACATCTTGTGACAAAAAAGACCTATTATAATTGAGAAAAAGAAGGAAGGGGGATGAGCATTGTGTGAACCTTAATCTCACTGGAATCAGATCAAAGAGAGAATATCAGATATATTTAGTTTCATAGAGAAACTTGTCCCTTCCTAGACAGAAGTAGGAGGGGAAAGGCAAAAGGAAAGGAAGGTACTAATAGAAGAGAGAACAGAAGTAGAAGGGGAAAGAGATAAGAAAGGTGAAGGGGCTATAAAAGAGGGCTCTTTGACAAAGGTGGTGGTCAGAAGAAAAACACTGGGAAGAAGGGAAAGGGGGAAAGAAAAGAAAAAAGTATAACTTGGGTAAAATAAGATGGTGGGAAATTTAGTAATTGTAACGGTGAATATGAATGAGATGAATTCCCCCATAAAATGGAAGCTAATAGCAGACTGGATTAAAGTCAGAATTCTACAATATGTTTTTTACAAGAAACACATATAAAGCAGAGTCATACATACAGAGGAAAGGTTAAAAAAAAAAAGGCTGGAGCAGAATCTGTTATGCTTCAGCTGAAGTTTAAAAAAAGAAAAGCATAGGTAGTGATCCTGATCTCAGATCAAGCAAAAGCAAAAATAGATCTAATTAAAAGAGATAAGAAAGAAAACTACATTTTGCTAAAGAATACCAGAGATAATGAAGTAATATCAATACTAAATATATACGAACCAAGTGGTATAGTATTCAAATTCCTAGAGGAAAACTTGAGAGCCGTAAGAAGAAATAGACAGAAAAACTATATTAGTGGGGGATCTCAACCTTGCTCTATCAGAACTAGATAAATCAAACCACAAAATAAATAAGAAAGACGCTAAGGAGGTAAATAGAATTTTAGAAAAGTTAATTATGATAGATATTTGGAGAAAACTGAATAAGGACAGAAAAGAATATACTTTTTTCTTGATGATACGTGGAACCTACACCATGTATGACTACATAAAAACCTCAAAATCAAATGCAGAATAGCATAAATATTAATGGCATATTTCCAAATCATGATGCAATAAAAATTATATGTAATAAATGGCCAGAGAAAAATAGACCACAAATTAATTGGAAAATAAATCATCTAATCCTAAAGAATGAGTGGATGAACCAACAAATCATAGGCACAATCAATACTTTTATCCAAGAGAATGACAACAATGAGACAACATACCAAAATTTATGGGATGTAGCCAAAACAGTTCTTAGGAGAAGATACTTACTTGTATAAAATAGAGGAAAAAAAGGAGCAATGCCTTGGGCCTGCAACTAAAAAAGTTAGAAAAACAATAAATTAACCCCCCCAATTAAATACCAAATTTGAAATTCTGAAAATAAAAGGGGAGATTAATAAAACTGAAAGTAAAAAAAAAACCTACTGAACTATTAAACAAAACTAAGAGTCGGTCTTATGAAAAAACAACAAAATAAATGAGCATTTAGTTAAATTGATTGGAAAAAGGAAAGAAGAAAATCAAATTGTTACTATCAAAAATTAAAAGGGTGAACTTTCTGCCAATGGAGGGGAATTTAAGCAATAATTAGGAGTTATTTTACCCAACTGTATGCCAATAAATCTGATAATCTAAGTGAAATGGAAGAATACTTACAAAAATAAAAATTGTCTAGATAGAGGAGAAAATAAATTACTTAAATAGTCCCATTTTAGAAAAAGAAAATGAACAAACTATTAATCAACTCCCTAAGAAAAAATCACCAGGGCCAAATGGATTTACATGTGAATTCTACCAAACATTTACAGAACAACTAATTCCAATGCTATGCAAATTATTTAGAAAAATAAGGAAAAATAAAGTTCTACCAAATTCCTATTATTGCTGATACCTAAACCAGGAAGGACCAAAACAGAGAAAGAATTTTCCTAATGAATATTGATGCAAAAATCTTAAAAAATATATATTAACAAAAAGATTACAACAAATTATGACCAGGATAATACACATGATCAAGTAGGATTTGTACCATGAATGCAGGGCTGGTTCAATATTAAGATAACTATTATCATAATTGACTATGTGAATAACCAAACTAAAAGAAATCATATGATTATCTTAATAGATGCAAAAAAAGCATTTGACAAAATCCAACCCCCATTCCTTTTAAAAATACTTTTAGAAAATATAGGACTAAATGGTTTTTCTTAAAATGATCAGTTGCTTCTATTTAATACCATCAGCAAGCATCCTATGTAAGGAGGATAAACTAGAACCACTCCCAATATGATTAAGGGTAAAACTAGGTTGCCTCCATCACCATTATTGTTCAATATTAGAAATATTAGCTTTAGCAATAAAAGAAAAAAGAAATTAAAGGAATTAGAGTAGGTAATGAGAAAACCAAATTATCACTCTTTGCAGATATGATGGTATACTTTAGGGAATCAACTAAAAAACTACTAGAAATAATTCACAATTTTAGCAAAGTTGCAGGATATAAAATAAATCCACATAATTCATCAGCACTTCTATATGTTGTCAACAAAATCTAGCAGATACAAAAAGAAATTCCATTTAAAATAACTTCAGATAGAGATGCAAGGAGAAATAGACAGTAATACTATACTAGTGGGGGATCTCAACCTTGCTCTCTCAAAATTAGATAAATCAAACCACAAAATAAATAAGAAAGAAGTTAGGGAGATAAACAAAATGTTAGAAAAGTTAGGTATGACATCTCTGGAGGAAATTGAATGATGATAGAAGGGAATATACTTTTTTCTCAGGGGTTCATGGAACTTATACAAAAATTGATCATGTGTTAGGGCATAAAAACCTCAAAATCAAATGCAGAAAAGCAGAAATAGTAAATGTATCCTTTTCAGATCATGATGCAATAAAACTCACATGTAATATAAGGCCAGGAGAAAAAGTTAATTGGAAATTAAATAATCTAATCCTGAAGAATGAATGGGTAAAAGAGCAAATTATAGACACAATCAATAATTTCATCCAGGAGAACGACAATAATGAGACAACATACCAAAATTTGTGGGATACGGCCAAAGCAGTTATAAGGGGTAACTTTATATCTCTAGATGCTTATTTGCATAAAATAGAGAAAGAGAAGATCAATGAATTAGGGTTATAATTAAAAAAACTAGAAAAAGAGCAAATTAAAAACCCTCAATTAAATACCAAATTGGAAATTCTGAAAATAAAAGGTGAGATTAATAAAATTGAAAATAAGAAAACTATTGAATTAATAAAACTAAGAGTTGGTTTTAGGAAAAAACCAACAAAATAGATAAGCCTTTAGTTAATTTGATCAGAAAAAGGAAAGAGGAAAATCAAATTGTTAGTCTCAAAAATGATAAAGGAGAACTTTCCTCCAATGAAGAGGAAATTAGAGTAATAATTAGGAGTTACTTTGTCCAACTTTATGCCAATAAATTCAATAATCTAAATGAAATGGAGGAATATCTACAAAAATATAGATTGCCCAGGTTAACAGAAGAGGAAATAAATTATTTAAATAGCCACATTTTAGAAAAAGAAATAGAACAAGCTATTAATCAACTCCCTAAGAAAAAATCTCCAGGGCCAGATGGTTTTACATGTGAATTCTACCAAACATTCAAAGAACAATTATTTCCAATACTATACAAACTATTTGAAAAAATAGGGACAGAAGGTATACTACCAAATTCCTTCTATGATACCGATATGGTGCTGATACCTAACGAGGTAGGGTGAAAACACAGAAAGAAAACTATAGACCAATTTCCCTAATGAATATTGATGTAAACATTTTAAATAAGATTTTAGCAACGAGATTATAGAAAGTTATCTCCAGGATAATACATCTTGACCAAGTAGGATTTATACCAGGAATGCAGGGCTGGTTCAATATCAGGAAAACTATCAGCATAATCAATTATATTAATAACCAAACTAACAAAAACCATATGATTATCTCCATAGATGCAGAAAAAGCATTTGACAAACTCCAACACCCATTCCTATTAAAAACACTAGAGTATAGGAATAAATGGGCTTTTCCTTAAAATGATTAATAGCATCTATTTAAAACCATCAGCAAGTATCATATGTAATGGAGACAAACTAGAACCATTCCCAATAAGATCAGGAGTGAAACAAGGCTGCCCACTGTCACCATTACTATTTAATATTGTATTAGAAATGTTAGCTTTGGCAATAAGAGAAGAAAAAGAGATAAAAGGAATTAGAGTAGGTAATGAAGAAACCAAATTATCACTCTTTGCAGATGACATGATGGTATACTTAGAGAATCCTATAGACTGAACTAAAAAACTACTAGAAACAATTCACAACTTTAGTAAAGTTGCAGGATTCAAAATAAATCCACATAAATCATCAGCATTTTTTATATATTAGCAACAAAGTTCAGCAGCAAGAGATAGAAAAAGAAATTCCATTCAGAATAACGGATGATAGCATAAAATATTTGGGAATCTATCTGCCAAGGAAAAGTCCAGAACTATATGAACTAAACTACAAAACACTTTCCACACAAATAAAATCAGATCTAGTCAATTGGAAAAACATTAAGTGCTCATGGGTAGGCCAAGTGAATATAATAAAAATGACAATACTACCCATACTAATTTACTTATTTAGTGCCATACCAATCAAACTTGCAAGAAATTATTTTACAAACCTAGGAAAAATAGTAGCAAAGTTCATTTGGAAGAACAAAAGGTCAAGGATTTCAAGGGAATTAATGAAAAAAAAGACAGATGAAGGTGGCCTTGCTGTACCAGATATAAAACTATATTATAAAGCAGCAGTCATCAAAACCATTTGGTACTGGCTGAGAAATGGAGCAGTCGATCAGTGGCATAGAATAGGATATCAGGACAAGCTAGGTAATGACGTTAGCAATTTAGTGTTTCATAAACCCAAAGACCCCAGCTTTTGGGATGAGTGCTCACTATTCGGCAAAAACTGCTGGGATAATTGGAAACTAGTGTGGAAGAAATTAAGGCTGGACCCATACCTAACACCGAACACCAAGATAAGATCTAAATGGGTTCAAGATCTAGATATAAAGAGTGATATTATAACCAAATTAGAAGAACATAGGATAGTTTACCTCTCAGACCTGTGGAGATGGAATAAATTTATGTCCAAAGAAGATCTGGAACTCTTAACTGAACACCCGATAGATAATTTTGATTATATTAAGTTAAAAAGTTTCTGTACTAACAAAACTAATGCAGACAAGATTAGGAGGGAATCATCAAATTGCGAAATCATCTTTACATTTAAGGGTTCTGATAAAGGTCTCATCTTTAAGATATACAGAGAATTGTCTCACATTTATAAGAATTCAAGCCATTCTCCAATTGATAAATGGTCAAAGGATATGAACAGACAATTTTCAGATGATGAAATTAAAACTTTATAATCATATGAAAAGGTGCTCCAAATCACTATTGATCAGAGAA
>JAJPUD010006620.1:33881-85256 GCA_023553655.1 Myrmecobius fasciatus | reverse complement strand
CAGTTCCCACAGGCCTCTCTCTGGATGTATATGACTATCTTCATCGCTGAACAACTGGTTTGAATCACATCATTGTTGAGGAGAACCATGTCCATCAGAATTGTTCATCGTATAGTCTTGTTGCTGTGTATAATGTTCTCCAGGTTCTGCTGATTTCACTCAGCATCAGTTCATGCAAGTCTCTCCAGGCCTCTCTGAAATCCTCCTGCTGGTCGTTTCTTACAGAACAATAATATTCCATAACATTCATATACCATAATTTATTCAGCCATTCTCCAATTAATGGGCATCCCTTCAGTTTCCAGTTTCTAGCCACTACAAAAAGGGCTGCCACAAACATTCTTGTACATGTGGGGCCCTTTCCCTCCTTTAAAATCTCTTTGGGATATAGGCCCAGTAGAGACACTGCTGGATCAAAGGGTATGCACAGTTTGATAACTTTTTGAGCATAGTTCCAAATTGCTCTCCAGAATGGTTGGATCAGTTCACAGTTCCACCAACAATGTATCAGTGTCCCAGTTTTCCCACATCCCCTCCAACAGTTATCATTATCATTTCCTGTCATTTTAGCCAATCTGACACATCTCAGCTATTTTGGGGGGCAACTAACTGTGCAATGAATAAGAGTGCAGGGACTAGAGTCAGGAAGTTCAAATGTGGCCTTAGTGTACCTAGTTGAGTGTTTGCCTCAGTTTCCTCATCTGTCAGATGATCAGAAGGAAATGGCCAACCACTCTAGTATCTCAGCCAAGAAAACCCCAAATGGGGACATGAAGAGTTGGACAAGACTGAAAGGACTGAACATCAGCAACAATAAAAAAATCTATTCTTTGCCACAGTCTTCATCATAACTGGCCATAGCTGGATGAGGTTTTCTTGCTAAGCTAGTACCATCCAGAGATATGCTTCTGCTCATCGAGGCTGCCGAGGATCAGACTGGACCCAGAGTCAGTTCTGAATTCTATTGTAATATAATTCTATATAAAGTGCTTTGCAAACCTTAAACGTGCTCTATAAATGCTAGCTAGTATATAAATGCTAGTCATTATGTGAGGAAGGAGGAGGAACAGGTTCCCATTGCAGAATTCTATTTCCTTTCATAGCAGGGTGAGCATCTTCTTACTCCCACGCAGCCCACCTATAATAATGTATAATAATGGAAGCCCAGTATAAATCAGAAGTTTGTGAAAAAACAACAAACACTGAAAGAAACTGGAAGGAAGACAGCTACAGGGAGCGATGCTTTGGTTGTTATATTCACGTGGGGACCAGGAGGTGGAAGATGGCAGAAGTGATGAGTATGCTGGATCCTTGAACAAGTACCATCTCTCTCCATTAGACCTGATACCCTCTGTTTTAAGGGCAAGGCTTAGGTGGATGAACAGCTGACACCTGCCCTGTGGGCACCTCTAGCTGGTGTTGGTCCTCCCATAAGTACCTGAGCTATTCCTCCTCCCACTGGGGAAGACAAAAGAGCTATTTGAGTCACCAGCTTGTTCGAATCAGGCAAGGACTAGGGCTCAGGACATTGTGACAGCCCATGCATTCAATTCAGCCATCATATGCAATCAATTCATAATTCATAATTCAATTAAAAGAAGATGATTTATTGTTGTGTGTTCAGTCATTTCAATTGTGTCTGACTGTGACCCTATGGAAGGTTTTCTTGGGAGAAATATTGGACTGGTTTGCCATTTGCTTTTCCAGTTCATTTGACAGATAAGGAAACTGAGGCACATGGAGTGAAGTGATATGCCCCAGGTCTCACAGATAGTGAACCTAGGAAGATGAGTCTTTGTGATTCCAGGCCCATCACTCTATCCATTATGCCAAAGTAATGTTAGCTAATATATATTTATATATATTAGTTCTTTGCATATTACCTCATTTGATGTTCGTAATAACTCTACTGGGTAGGTGCTATTATTATCCCCATTTTACAGATGACAAAATTGAGATAGAGAGTGGTTAAATGATTTGCATAGTGTTCCACAACTAATAAGAATCTGAGGCATTCCTTCCGGGGGTGGAGCCATGGTGGCGGAGATCAGACAGGATTCTCTGTAACCTCCTCTAACCTCCCCTCAAACCAACAAAATATGAAGCCTCTAGACTGATTCTGAAGCAAAAAAATCCACAACATCTGGAGAACAACACGATTCTAGAAGAAGATACTCTGGAAGAACCTCAAAACAGGTCTGTTTTAATGGGGCAGGGGGTGGCCTACTGAACCCAGACTGCAGCACAGGGAGACCGGGGCAGGGAGCTGGAGCAGGGAGCTGGAACAGGAGTCAGAACAGGAGTGGGAGCGTTGTGCTTTTCACACACCTGGGAGTCTTCTTCGAGCCTCTTGGAACAATTTGTCCTGATTGTGGGCACGTGGTTTGGAGGGTCTGCCTTTTGAGGGGGATAAATTGTGAACCACTGAACCCCTGATGAGCATCGTAACTAGCTGCCATTACACAGCACCTTAAAGCAATCAATCAAACAACAGGTCTGATAAGCACCAGAAATAATTCAATCAGCGGAGCTGCCCAGCCCCTGACATAATTCAATCAGCAGAACTGCCCAGTTCCTGAAATAACTCAATCAGCAGAACTGCCCCAGGGCAAATTAAAGCAGCTGTCCCACCTTTGCCCTAAACAGACCTCATACCTTTAAAAAAAATGAATAAAAAACCAAAAAGAGCTCTCACCATAGACAACTTTTATGGAGAGAGGGAAGAACAGACCTCAAATCCTGAGGCCCCTAAAGGTAAAGAAACTCCAGAAAAAGCCCCAAAGAGAGACATAAATTGGTCTCCATGTCACAAGGCTTTCTTTGAAGATTGCATAAAAAATCTTAAAAGAGAGTTAGAAGAAACATGGGGAAACGAAATGAGATCACTGCAAAATAAAATAGAAAAAATGGAAAAAGAATGCAATGAACAAAAAAATGTAATTGGTCAATTGCAAAAGGAACTAAAAACAGTAACTGAAGAAAATAAGACATTAAAAATTAGAATCGAACAATTGGAAATTAATGACTCATCAAGACTTCAAGAATCAGTTGAACAAAAACAAAAAAATGAAAAGATAGAGAAAAACATGAAATATCTCCTAGGAAAAACAACTGACCTGGAAAATAGATCTAGGAGAGACAATCTAAGGATTATAGGGCTTCCTGAAAGCCATGATGAAAAAAAGAACCTGGACACTATATTCCAGGAAATCATAAAAGAAAACTGCCCTGATATTTTACACCCAGAAGGCAAAATACTCCTTGAAACAATCCACCGATCACCTCCTGAAAGAAACCCAAAAATTAAGTCCCCCAGAAATATCGTGGCTAAATTCCAGAACTATCATACCAAGGAAAAGATATTACAAGAAGCCAGAAAGAAACAATTTAAATATCGGGGAGCTACAATTAGGATCACACAGGACCTAGCAGCTTCTACTTTGAAGGATCGAAGGGCCTGGAATCAGATATTCCGAAGGGCAAAGGAACTTGGATTACAGCCAAGAATAAGTTACCCAGCTAGGATGAGCATTATCTTCCAGGGAAGAAGATGGTCTTTCAATGATATAGGAGAATTTCACCTATTTCTACTGAAAAGACCAGAACTGAACAAAAAATTTGATCTACAAACACAGAACACAAGAGAAACATAAAAAGTCTTGACTCCTTCCTTTGGCTTTTCATCAGCCATGGCTAATCTGAGAATCTCCTCAGTTACTTCTTTGCAAAAGAGGTACTATAATGATCCACTCCAAGGGAAAGGGGGGAGAAGCAGCAGCAGTAGGAACAGAAACAAGATGAAGAAGAACACGATAGTGGTGATGGTGAGGAATAAGAGAAGAAAGAAGAATGGAGTCTTTTCTAAAATGATAAGTAGCATCTATCTAAAATCAAGAACAAATATTATCTGTAATAGGGATAAGCTTGAAATCTTTCCAATAAGATTGAAGTGAAGCAAGGATGTCCATTATCATCACTATTATTCAATATGGTACTAGAAATGCTAACTATAGAAATAGGACAAGAAAAAAATTAAAGGAATAAAAATAGTCAATGAGGAAACAAAATTATCACTCTTTGCAGATGATATGATAGGACACTGAGAGAATCAACTAAAAAAAACTAGTTGAAATAATTAACAATTTCAGCAAAGTTGCAGGATATAAAATAAACACAGATAAATCATCAGCATTTTTATATACTACAAACAAAATCCAGCAGCAAGAGAGAGAAATTCTATTTAAAATAACTGTAGACAACATAAAATATTTGGGAGTCTATCTGCGAAGATACACCCAGGGATTATATGAACACAATTATAAAATCCTTTTTCACACAGACAGATTAAAACAATTGGAGAAATATTAATTGCTCATGAGTAGACTGAGTTAATATAAGAAAACTGAAAAAACCCTATTAATTTGTTTATTCAGTGCCATATGAATCAAACTATCAAAGAATTATTGTATAGAGCTAGAAAAAGTAACCAGAAATTTATCTGGAACAACAAAAAGTCAAGAATATTAAGAGAATCAATGAAAAAAAATGTGAAGGAAGGTGAACTAGCAGCATCCAGATTTCAAATTATATTACAAAGTGGTATTAATCAAAACAATTTGGTACTAGCTAAGAAATAGAGCTGTGGATCAGTGGAGTAGATTTGGTACACAATACACAGTGGTAAATAACCATAGCAATATAGTATTTGTTAAACCCAAAGATTCAAACTCTTGGAATAAGTATTCAACTCTTTTCAAAAACTGCTGGAAAACTGGAAGGCAGTTTGGCAGAAACTAGGCATAGACCAGTATCTCACAGTATATATTAAGATATGGGCAAAATGAATAATTGACCAAGACATAAAAAATAATATCATAAAAAAATTAAGAGAGCATAAAAAAACGTACCTGTCAAATCTATGGATAAGAGTTTATGACCAAAAATGAGCTAGAGGAGATCACAGAAATAAAATAGTTTTGATTCATGAAATCAAAATTGCACAAACAAAATTAAGGCAGCCAAATTAGAAGAAAAACAATAAAATGAAGAATCCTTCTTTGTAATAACTTTCTCAAATATATAAGGAATTGAGTCAAATTTATTTTTAACAAAAAGAGACATTTCTCAGCTGATGGTCAAAGGGTATAAACGGTTTTCAGAAGAAGAAATCAATGTTATCAATAATCACATGAAAAATGCTCTAGTTTATTACTTATCATAGATATGCAAACCAAAACAAATCAGATATGTTACTCCTATCAGACTGGCTAACATGACAGAAAAAAAAAATTAAAAGGTTGGAGGGAATATTGGAAAATTGGGATGCTAATGCACTATTGGTAGAGTTGTGAACTGATCCAACCATTCTGAAAAGCAATTTGAAACTATGTCGAAAAGGCTATAAAACTGTACACAGTATTTGACCCAGCAATACCACTATGAAATCTGTATATTAGGCAGATCAAACTAAAGGAAAGAAAATCTATTTGTACAAAAAATTTTATAGCAGGAGTTTAAAGAACATCCCTTTAATGTCCAATTCTAGGAAATTAAAGGGATGTTCTTTAAAGGAATGGATGAACAAGTTGTGGTATATGATTAAGATGCAATACTGTTTGGCTATAAAAATGATGAGCAGTATGGTTTCAGAAAAACACCTGAGAAGACTTATATGAACTGATACAAAGTCAACAGAACCAGGAGAACTTTGTACACAGTAACAGCGATAGTATACAATGCTTGTCTTCAAAGGCAAGAGGCAGGGAGGAAGGGGTAAGAGGGAGGAAGAGAATTTAGAACATATACTTTAAAGATAATTTTATGTGTAATGATAATAATTAATAAAATAAAAAGTAATTCTTAAAAAAAAAAGAATCTGAGGCAAGATTTGAACTCAGGTCTTTTTGAGTTCAAGCCCTGTGGCTTCTTCACTGTACTTAGCTGACTGGGCACTGAGAGAAGCTAGCAGTCACATAAAGAATCAAAGGATTCAAGTCAACACACACCTCTTCTGCTGAGCATGTGGGCAGCTAGGAGGTGCCATAGCGAATAGTGTTCCAGGCCTAGAGTCAGGAAGACTCAACTTCCCAAGTTCAAATCCGGCCTCGGACCTCTGGCAGGTCACTTCACCCTATTTGCCTCAGTTTCCTCATTTGCCAAATGACCTGGGGAGGGACATGGCCAACCACTCCAATATCTTTGTAAAGAAAACCTCAAGAAGGGAATTCCAAAGAGTCAGAACAGAGAAAAAGAAAAGATCCCAAAATGACTGAAAATAACATGTATCATGCCCTGTGTTAAGGGTGGAAATACAAAGAAAGGCAAAAATCCTGCCTTTCAGAAGTCCTCAGTCTGATGCAAGACACCTCGTAAATGACTGTGTAAAAACAAGAGATGGACAAGCTAAGATCAAGATTATCTAGAGCAGGAAGGCACTAGCATCTTAAGGGTAGAGCTTTGACTCGATGACTCCCCAGACTATGAGGAATGGAAGGAGCATTTGAGAAGATACTGGGTGAGGATCGATGGGCTTTTTATTGTGTGAGTGGGAGGAAGGGTCTGCCCGTGGAGTAATATATGGAATCTATTTACAAAAGTCTTGATCTTTTAGGGAACAGCTTCAGAAAATTGTCCATTTTGAGAAGACCTCAGAACAGCAGAAGGTCATCAACGGGATCATTAAAGATCCTGACAGCCCATAGGCTTCCCCCAAATTGAAGAAGACTGAGTCGACATGGATGTATGAAGGTGTTCAATAAAATGACTAAGGTACATCCTGACCCAAATGCCACGCTATGGGTTCCAGATATTGGCTGGGTAGCCAGTTGTGTTTCCAAAGCAGATCCCTAATGACAGAGGAAGGCAAGAAAGCAGTAATCTTGGATAGAGCAATAGGGTTGTTCCATTGTGACCTTGGCCGAAGGAATTTTGAAGACATCTGCCATTTTCCAGTGGAGGAGATCTCTGGTGACAGGGTTTGGTGCATCTGGATGATCTTGTCGTACTAGAAAAGATACCAGGAGAGCATGAAGAGAGAGAGATGAAACTATAAGACTACTTGGAAGGTGTTGCTCTGATGTTGTCAAATGATAAGTGTCTCATCTTCTGGGCTTGTCTGTGTCTGATGTGTGGTCATTTTCATCAGGGAATGAATACTAACCTTGAAAAGACAGAACCGTTGGGAGACCTTTTGAGAGACGATGGCTTCTTGGATTTCTTGGATATTATCAAGAACTACCGTGTGGGGGCAGCTAGGTGGCGCAGTGGATAGAACACCATCTCTGAAGTCAGGAAGACCTGAGTTCAAATCTAGTCTCAGACACTTAACATGTCCTAGCTGTGTGACCTTGGGCAAGTCACTTAACCCCAATTGCCTCAACAACAACAATAACAAAAAATCAGGAGAACTACCGTGTGACATTACTAGGTCAATCAGTGATCTCCCTCAAGGTTGGATGATTGAAAAGATCTAAAAACAGAAGGACACAACAAAAGGCAATCTGCCTTAAGTCCCCTAGCATCCTTTGGAGATTGTCCAGATGGGAAGTCTGAGTAGGTGATCAAAGGATGGCAAATTATGTCATACACAAAACCAGTAAAGGTTGGGTAGATCTAAGAATGCTCTTTGTGATGGCCTAAAGGCTTGGGAGCAGTTTTGTATGAAGAAAGCCATCGTTACCAGAATGCTCCTTCATGTGCCAGTAGAGACCGTGATGGTAGTGAGACTCAGTATCCCATACCCAAATTGGGAGTTGTTGGCTTTTGAAATGTCCTGTCACTGAAATGTGTTTATGGAGCTCAATTTCAAGTAAGGGAAGACAGCTGGTTTCTATTTTGACTTGGATGATATCTTTTTTTGTTTGTTTGTTTGTTTGTTTATTTTTATTTAAGCTTTTTTTTTGGCATAACATATGTATGGGTAATTCTTCAACATTGACCATTACAAAGCTTTCCCTTACAAAATTTCTCCCCTACTCCCCTCCCCTCCCCTAGATGGCAGGAAGTCCACTACATGTTAATTATATTAAACTATTTGACATTGACTTGGATGATATCTAACCAGAGCTGGGCAGGCAGTAGTATTTACCAATTGCAAATTGACATTTGTTATTGATTAATGTGTCTCTTCAGCCATGTTGATACTCAGAGGATGGTCGAAGATGGTCTGTGACATGAAAAGAACTTGGGTATTATCTTGATCATTAAGTTAGAAGCTTGAGACTTTTCCTTATCCTCCTCTCATTGAGAAAGGGAAAAAAAATTCCTTTTATACATATGTATAGTCAAGCAAAAATTAACTCCCTCATTGGCTATGTTAAAAAAAAGTCTGAGTTCATCATTTTTCTATCAGGAAGTGGGCAGCAGTTTTCATCAATTTCCAATTTTTTGTCATCAAGGAAAAGAGTAGTTATAAATGTTTTTGCACACATAGATCCTTTCCCTAATCTTTGATCTCCTTGAGTAGTGTACCACAATTAATAAGAATCGGAGGCAAAATTTGAACTCAGGTCAGGTGTATTTTTTCCCCTTATGGTATATACTCCAGAAACCCCCACTGGTGTGATTTCAACCCATTATTGGCTGATTATAAATTAGCCACCCAAACTTAATTAGCCTTTTAGAAAGGGGTATTTACTAAAGTAGAATAGTAAAAACACTGCACAACCAACTTTCAGGATTATGAATTTTCTCCCATCAAAATATACGAAGTCCAGGAAAAAAGCTTGAGCTTAGAAAACTCTGGCCAAGAAGTAACACAGATCTTGGAAGTTTTGCTGGAATCCCTTTTCTGCTGAGCTTTTTGAAACTGAATTGAATCTGTGTCCAGGCTGTCTATGCCTCATGACACTGTCATCAGTTGACCTGGGCTCAACTAGCTGGTGCATCTGATAAAGCATTTTGCCCAGAGTCAGGAAGATCTGAGTTCAAATGTGGCCTTAGACACTTACTAGCTGTGTGACCTTGGGTAGGTCACTGCAGTGCTAGCTGCCTCAGTTTCCCTATTTGCAAAATGAGGGGTGTTAATAATAGCAACTACTTTCTAGGATCAAATCCAGTGAGAGAATATTTGTAAAGGCTAAGTACTGTGCCTGGCACATAGGAAGTCCCTAATAAAGGCTTGTTTCCTTCCTTCCCTAAGGGTCTGGGGAGATTGCAGGTGCCCCAGTGGGTAGATGGGAGGTTTCCCAGAACACTGAGATTTGTTGTCCAGTCTAAAGTTGGAGAGGAGAATAAGACCCAAGACTCTGCCTCATGGCTTCCCTTTGAAAGGTTTAGCTAAAATCTCTCTGTCCCCTTGCTTGCCTCTCTCTGGTTCTGAACTAGCTTCCTGACATGTTCTCCTTCCCCTCCATCTTCACTTCCTGGCTCCCCTGGCTTCCTCTAAGATCCAGCCCAGGCTATGTCAGGAACCCCCTCCTGATGGGCCAGCCTCCCCAGCCTCCCTGCCCGTGGCTTCTGTCTGCAGTAACATTGCAGGTATACTGCACTTGCCCACTCCTGCCAGTGTTTTATTGTCTCCTCCACTGGACTGGAAGCTCCTTGAGGGCAGGGGCTGCTTTTTTCTTTCTTCACATCTCCAGAAGGTGACAAAGTGCCTTGCACACAGTAAGCACTTAATCCGTGCTTGTGGGCTGCCTCCCTGTGCCCCATGGGGCATCCTGACTTTGTCTCAGCCAGTTCAAACACCCTGCCCATCCAATTTCACCTTAACTGCTCATGACTTTTTCACATTTAGTCTATATTAGTCTGTGAACTAATGCAAGGGATTACCCAGCGTCCCAGAGCAGGGAGGACTCCTAGGGCTGCTCTCAGGGAGGTGAAGATTGATGCTGCCCTTCTTCTCCATCTGCCAAAGCAGGATTCTCACCAGCCGGGGGGTGGGGTGGGATTGTCTATTCCTGAATTGATTGATGTCTCTTAAGGGCATCACACTGTAGGGAGAAAATGTTATAGCATTTTTGAAATTTTATTTTATTATTATTTATTGATTTGTTTATTTATTTTAACACACATTGCTTTATGAATCATGTTGGGAGAGAAAAATCAGAGCAAAAGGGAAAAACCATGGGAAAGATAAAAAAAAAAAAACAGAAAAAAGAAGTGAACCTTGCATGTGTTGATTTACATTCAGTCTTCTTAGATCTTTTTCTGGATGCAGATGCATCTTCTGTCCAAAGGCCATTGGGATTGCCTTGGATCACTAAACCAATAAGAATCAAGTCTCTCATGGTTGATTGCACATTTTTGCTGTTATTGTGTACAATGTATTCCTGGTCCTGCTTGTTTCACTCAGCATCAGTTCATGTAAATCTTTCCAGGCCTTTCTAAAATCATTTTTTTATAGAACCATGCTATTCCATTACCATCCCTTGCTTTAAATGGGATGGAATAGCAATTCATTTACTCAGATCAGCTCCCATCCTTAATGTGTGTTTTGTACATTAAAACATCTATTTTGTTTATGGTCTATGTTTTCTTGACCGTGTAATTCTGTTTTGTTTTTCCAGGGCACATATCTGAGATGTAATACAAAATCTTCCAGGATTTCTCAGTACAGATGACCACTATCCTCTCTGGTGAGTCACAAAAAATTTTGTGCCAGGGACAACCTAGAAAACATTGCTGAAAATTACAGGGTTTAGGGCAAGCAATAGAAGATGGTCTTTAAGAATTAGATGTGCCTTTCTGAATCATGGCTTAAAATATAGGAAGGATAGGATCCTCGCCAGGGATGGAGTGGATAAAACAAAGAGGGGGTAAAATTTTTACTTACACTCTTACAAATTGAACCAAAAATTGAAAAGGTAGGGGGTGAGAGAAAACAGTTTAGAAGATGTTATTAAAAGACTTCAGCAGGGTTGGGGAGTAAGCCTGGAACCAGCTGTTGCTGCCCACTCCTTCCCCAGTTGCATCTTGGTCTAGGAGTTAAAACCATACACTTTTAGAGTGAGAGAAGAATACTATATTCAGTGATTCTCATGAGAATCAGGTGTGCTCATGAGCTAGTCATATACAAAATACTGAAGCGCGAGCAAGCTTTATACTGTTAGTTCTGTTCCTTACTCCTTCCTTCAAGGTTCAGATTGGTTGGATTTACAAAGTTACCATTGATTGGATTTACAGTCAGTTACAATTGGTCAGATTTACAATCCAAGTTACTTACAATTGGTCGGATTTAAAGTCGCCATTGATTAGATTTACAATCCTAATTATTTAAAATTGGTTGGATTTACACTCAGTTACAACTGATTGGATTTACAATCCTAGTTACTTAAAATTGATCGGATTTACAGAGTTACACTTGATGGGATTTATAATCCTCTTTATTCGCCCATTCCATATGTCCAAAGGCTTGTGCCCTGGCTGACCCTCTCTGATCTGGGCCAGTTCAGGCCCAGAACCCTTTGTCAGGACCTTTGCCCTTTAGCCACTTGCTTGAGTCACCAGTGATTGGTTGGAGATCTCTTACCAAGATACTCCACCTTTTCTGACACTTTCTGAATCTGTGGAAACAAACTTTTTCTACTCCTCCCAATTCCCCCTTTCTTTTTTACTCAGGATTTGGTTTCCACACTTTTTATACTTTTTCTGTTGCCTCCTCAAGCCTTTTTAGCCTCAGTTCTCTTTCCTCACCCCTGGGAGACTGGTCATGTGGCCCTGCAGCCATTATCCTGGCCTGAGCTGGCCCCAGCAAATGCAAACTGGTCGATAGACCGCCTGGGGTCCCCTTTGTCAAGGAGGTCTCTCATGGTCTGTGAACTAATGCAAGGGATTACCCAAGGTCCCAGAGCAGGAAGGACTCCTGGGGCTGCTCTCAGGGAGGTGAAGGTTGATGCTGCCCTTCCTCTCCATCTGCCAAAGCAGGATTCTCACCAGCCAGGGGTGGGATTGCCTATTCCTGAATTCTGAGCTGGTTCCTCAGAGGGAGGGAGCCCCTCCAAAGCCTTAGTGATGGTCCAATGGGGGGGGGCGGTATTATTTGGTATAAAAGTACAACTGCCTCCCCCTGTCTCACATACTCCTTTTTCTGCCAACAGCAAGTCCAAGGCCTGTTTCTCCTGGCCATCCTGCTTGCAGCACCCCACTGGCTGGCAGTGCCCTTCACTGCCCTCCTAGTGTAACTTATAATAGTTGTAATAATAATAATAATTATAATATATACTGTAATAAATATAATAATACTAGTTACCCACTGGTGTAGGAATGACCCAGATCCAAACTAACTTGAATTCTAGCCTTGAACCCACCAGCTACTACCCTTGACCTCACTCTTCCTGATTTGTTCTGTCTTTTTTCTTCCAATGCCAGGGTAGAAGGAATAACCAAATTGGATCCGTGCCCAGGTGCCCACTCAGGTCCCAGGCAAAGCAGCTTTGAGAGTCCTGCCTCCTCACTACCACCCAAGGTTGCTTAAGGTACGCTCCCCCTGAAAACCTGCCAGAGCTACCCTCAGGTACATTCTACCTCAGGTACATGCTCCTTGGGTCCCTAGGTTTGGGAACCTTTCACCTCGCCATGAGAGGCAAGCTGAGAGAACTCCAGAACTGGAGGAGGGGCTAGTATAGCCTGGGTTATTCCATTTTCAGAAGGAAAAAGGTAGAACCAAGTACTGCAATGCTCCCCAGGGGTATTATTTTGGAAACAGGAGGACCATGCACTTCAATTCACCCTCATGCTTTTCTATACCCACAGGGAATGATATTTGGGCAATAGGGCAACCAGTAGCACAGACATAGAGATTGCTTTTATTCAGACTCTTTACAGAGTACTTTACCAATTCTATCCAGGTATTGCTGTCTATCATTTGCTTTACATCCTTTACTTTTGGACAGACAAATCTTCCTAAGAGATCTGTGCTTATTGCATGTATTCCTTAACCATAAGGCTTACTCTTTGATCTGCATTTTCTAAATGTCTGACCCTTGTAACAAACCAAACACTGTCCCAGGTTGTTTCCGTGGTTCTAGAAAATCTTTTTTCTCCATCAGGGCACAAATACCTGTAAGTGCTTGTCCGTGGCTAATCAAACCTCAACATTCTATAATTTGACAAGCACCAAACTGAATTGTTTGTGGGGCATCTTTTTTAGTAATATTTACCCAAATCTTAACTTGATGTTCCTTGTCCCAGTCCCAAATATTATATTGTAGCAGGGAAGGAGCACTAATATTATATAACCTCCCCTCTTCATGGGATCAATAAACTGGGAACCTACTCAGATACTGAGTATTTTGGGGTCCATTCACCAACCAGTTCTAGTTCCTTCCCAGACCAATGGGGCCCAAAGTCCTTTGGGGTATGGGCTGATGATCCCGTCTTCTGAAACTACTGGGCATAGAGCTGAGTCATCCTACAGTGTCCCAATTTGGACGGGCGCTGAGCCGATTGAAGACCCAGTGGTTTGAGTCAGAGCCCCGAATCTGCTATAATTGACCAAAACCTAGAGGAAAACAAACCTAAGAAGTCAAGGTCAGGGACGGAAAACGACTGGCTGAGGAGGTCTCCACTTGGAGGCATTCCCCTTGTCAGGGCTTCAGGGATGTTTAGAGAAGGCTCATCTTACAGCCTGCAGTTTGGCCAAAAAGTTGAGGCAGGTGAGCCAGAGAGAGAGGGCTTAGAGATAAGAGATCTCCTCACTCTTGGGCCTTCCGCCTAAGAGTTTCTCCTAGCTCAAGACCAGTGAAAACAGATTTCACAAGACTGAAGGGTTTTTGGGTAACCTGGCACAGACCTAAGAGAAGTTTCCACTGGCTTGTCTCTGGGATTAGAAACTGGCCTGAGGATGTTTAAAACCACCCAGAGGGGGAAGAGTAAACTCCCTCTTTGCCAAGGTCTGTTGTAGGATCAACTGGAAGAGGCCAATATTGATTGGCCAGCAGTTTTTCATATTAAATAAATTATTTAAAAGAAAACATGTTTTTGCCACAGGACATACAGGATAAATATGTTATTCCTACATTAGGAATAAACTTAAATAAAACTGAATTTCTCATTGGTGTATTAAAATATATCCCTTCAAGAAAACTTGAATACCCTAAAATTCTTTTCTCCAAACTACACTAAAGATATTTCAGCTTTAGTTTTAATAATCAATAAAATAACAGCAGGGTCCCACAAACAGCATCAGTAGCTCCATGTTCTTATATTTTAAATTTTATATGTTTATACAAACATTTCTAATAAGATATATATACATATATATATATATATAGTAATAGGCAGATGACTGGGCCAAATATTCATCTACTTAATGATGGAAAAGTCATTTACCTAAGGACTACACATTTTCTTTAAATTTTTTTAAATTTAAAGCTTTTGATTTTCAAAACATATTCATAGGTAGTTTTCAACTTTCAGCCTTGCAAAACCTTGTGTTCCAATTTTTTTTCTCCCCCTTTTTTCCCCATCCCTCCCCTAGATGGCAAGTAATCCAATATATGTTAAACATGTGCAATTCTTCTGTACAAATTTGCACAATTATCATGCTGCATAAGAAAAATCACATTAAAAAGGAAAAAAATGAGAAAGCAAACAACAACCAAAAAGGTGAAAATACTGTTTTGATCCGTACTCAGTCCTTACAGTCCTCTCTCTGGGTGCAGATGTCTCTCTTCATCATAAGTCTATTGGAATTGGCTTGAATCACTTCATTGTTAAAAAGACCCACATCCATCAGAATTGATCATCATATCGTCTTGTTGTTGCCATGTATAATGATCTCCTGGTTCTGCTTATTTCACTCAGCATCAGTTCCTGTAAGTCTCTCCAGGACTCTTTGAGATCATCTTGTTGGTCGATTCTTATAGAACAATAATATTCCATTATCTTCATATACCATAATTTATTCAGCCATTCCTCAACTGATGGACATCCATTCAGTTTCCAGTTTCTTGCCACTACAAAAGGGCTGCCACAAACATTTTTGCACATGTGGGTCCCTTTCCCGCCTTTAAGATCTCTTTGGGATACAGGCCCAGTAGAAACACTGCTGGGTCAAAGGATATGCACAGTTTGGTAGCCCTTTAGGCATAGTTCCAAATTGCTCTCCAGAATGGTTGGATCAGTTCACAATTCCACCAACAATGTATCAGTGTCCCAGTTTTCCCACATCCCCTTCAACATTCATCATTATCTTTTCCTGTCATCTTAGCCAGTCTGAGAGGTGTGCATGACTACATATTTTAGTAAGATTTTTTATACTTGCACTTTACTCATGGCTTTTAAACTAGACCGTGCTCTGAATATAGAAAATTGTTGGATTCAAAATTGAGAAACATTAGTTACAGTTTCCCAATAATTTTTCTCTCAAATAGCCAAGTCCCACATCAAAGGCTTCAGATCTAAAAAGCAAACTTACAAATTATTGTGCATAATCTAAACTATCTCAGGGCTGATAAGGTGGCAAGTCTTCTCATGACTTTTGACTAATGTCTGCAGGGCACAGTCAAAACTAGGTGCAGGACTGTCAGGTTAAAACCCTACTTTTAGATATTTTAAGAAAACTACAGATCATATTTATTATTATATTCATTAAACAATGAGACCATGATGCACTTAAATAAATGTTAAATAATTTGCTGAAGACAAATTGAGATCTTGGTGGAAGTAATGGGCTTTGAAATAACCATTTTATTTTTTCTTTCTTTCTTTCTTTTTTTTTTTTTTTTTGCTTTTTGCTGAGGCAATTGGGGTTAAGTGACTTGCCCAGGGTGACTCAGCTACGACGTGTTAAATGTCTGAGATTAGATTTGAACTCAGGTCCTCCTGACTTCAGGGCTGGTGCTTTATCCACTGTGCCACCTACCTGCCCGGAAATAATCATTTTCAGAGAATTTATAGTCAACCAGAAATCAAACAAACTTTCTCAGAAGTTCCTTGCATTACTAAGCATTAAAACTCAACTAATAACATCTTCTTTAAGTAGATCTTCAGCATTATAGGAATAATTTATCCTTTTAAATACTGAGAGCAATTTCACTTAACCAGCAGGGGGACAGGGAGGGTGGGAGTGAGCATTAGTGAGTGGGTTTGTTTTCTGACTTCCCATTCCAGGATGAGGGCTTAGGCCACAGAACAACCATACCCAATACGGGAAGGGTGGACTATGTCCTCACTTTTCAGGGTCAAATAATCTAAAATAAAAACATGAAATTATGCAAATAACTAGTATACAGTTTTCAATCCTAACTTCTAGATTATTCTAGATTGCAAAAATCCTAATCAAGAATTTTCCAAAGTTTAAAAGTGACAAGATTGGAATTTTATACCTAGAACCCAGCTTTTTCTTGGGGTGATGATCTTGCTAGGAAAAATCATTTCAAGAAACCTGACAAGTTTACAAATTAGAGCAAGGGACCCCAGAGCAGAAGATAAGTCCAATTCTTCTTTTTCTACCCTTAGAGTTACCATGGGCTTTTTTCACCCATAGTAATTACCAATTTTAGATTCCAATATTATGAAAATAACTCCCAATAACTTAATTAAGAATTTCACAATTTTCACAAGTAATAGCCAAATAGTCTTAAAATTCATATATAACATGATGTATTCTGGAAATGAATAGTATTCCCATGTAATTTACAGTACATTTTCAATTTTAGTACACACACCCATTGGAAAAGTTATTTTAGACATGACTCTCTTCAACAATGAAATGTTTCAAACTAGTTTCAATTGTTCAGTGAAGAAAGCCATATACACCCACAGAGAGGGACGTGAAATGTGGACCACAACGTAACATTCTCATGCTCTCGATTGATGTTTGCTTGCGTTGGGTTTCCTTTCTCTGATTTTTTTTCTTGTATATACAATTTTTCTTGCACAGCAAGATAAGTGTGAAAATATGTATACATATATTCGATCTGTCAAGTATTTTAACATAATTAATATGTAGTGGATTTCCTGCCATCTAGGGGAGAGGAAGAGACTGGGGGGGGGAATTTGTAACAGAAAGCTTTATAAGGATCATTGTTGTAGAATTACCCATACATATGTTTTGCAAATAAAAAGCTTTAATAAAAAAAGGAAACAGTCAGATACAGAGAGGTATGAAAAGTTCAAGTGATATAGTTTCTAGGTAACTAATCGCTTTATTAATTAGGCTAGTTGGTAATTAATAAAAAGGGTCAATGGCAGTCTTGAATGTGAGAAACCCCTCATGAAACCCATCACATCTGATATGTTCTTGGGAGAGTGGGTATTCTTAAAGGTGTGATGGATTCTGATTGGTTAACAATTAATGAGAAGAATAAATATTATACAGAGAAAAAAAAAGGTGGATCCTTGCCTCCACCCCCACCCCAGGTGCCTTTGTGTCTCATTCTAGGAATCTTCCTCAGAGGGTCCTTCACTGGGCTGCTCTGGTCAAGAGTAAGATCCTGGACCAACAAGGACCATGATTGCCACAAACTTTCATACCTCGTTCCATATATTGACTTGTGTGGTACCCGGCGGCTGGCTCTAGGATTTGTTCAGTCACTCTACTTGGCCAATACCAATGTCCCAGGTCTCATATGCAGCCCAGGGGAAGCCAGGGAAGAGAGCTGATTACCTCGGGGGCGCTCCTCCTCACCCCCCAGGCAGCTGTCGGCCATCTTGGGTATCTAGACAAGTCCCCAAGTTGTTATGAAAAGATCCTGTGGAACTCAGCAGGGTTGAGGAGTAAGCCCAGGATAACCTGCCTCTGCCCACTGCTTCCCCAGATGCAAGCTGGTCCAGGAGAACTGTTACAACCAATTCTCTTTTAGCGTGGGAGAAAAAGCCTTTATTCAGCGATTCTCACGGGAAACAGGTGTGCACCCAAGTGAGCCATACCTGGATGCTGAAGCAGGAGCAAGCTTTATACTGTCTGTCAAGGCTTGGATTGGCCAGATTTACAGCCAGTTAGTTACAACCGGCCAGATTTACAATCCGAGTTAGTTACAATTGGTCAGATTTACAATCCGAGTTAGTTACAATTGGTCAGATTTACAATCCGAGTTAGTTACAATCAGATTTACAATCTGAGGTAGTTATAATAGAGATTTACAATCCGAGTTAGTTACAATCAGTCAGATTTAGAATCTGAGGTAGTTAAAATAGAGATTTACAATCCGAGGTAGTTACAATTGGTTAGATTTGCAATCCAAATTAGTTTCAATTGGCCAGATTTACAGTCAGTTAGTTACAACTGGTCAGATTTACAATCTGAGTTACGTGACAGTTGGTCAGATTTACAATCTGAGTTAGTTACAATCAGTCAGATTTACAATCTAAGTGACAATTAGATTTACAACCTGAGGTAGTTACAATTGGCCAGATTTACAATCTGAGGTAGTTACAATAGAGATTTACAATCCGAGTTAGTTATAATTGGTCAGATTTACAATCCGAATTAGTTACAATTAGTCAGATTTACAATCTGAGTAACAATTGTCCAGATTTACAATCTGAGGTAGTTACAATTGGTCAGATTTGCAATCCAAGTTAGTTACAATTGGTCAGATTTACAATCCAGGTTACAATTGGTCAGATTTACAATCCTCTTTATGCAACCAATCCATATTTCAAAAGGGTTGTGCCCTGTCATTGACTCTAAGCAGTTTGGACCAGTTTGGCCTGGCCCCCTTTGTCAAGAATTTTGCTGTTTAGCCATTTTCTTGCCTCCCACAGTGATTGGTTGGAGATATCTTAACAAGTTATTTTGGCCCTTCCTTCATCTTGCTTGACAATACCTATGAAAACCTAATTTCTCTTTCTCCTCACAAAGGATCATTCACACAAAAATTCATATATAGGATCATTTACATATCCATCAAGCTGCCATAGAGAGTATCTTTAATAGAGAGTAACAATGAAAACAAGTAAAAGTTAAAAGGGAAAAAAATCTAAGAAAGGAGCTAATAACATAATGTAATATTATTTATAATATAGAATAGTAATATAACAGAATATATTTATATTAGAATATATTCTCTATATATGCATGGATGTAGAATATATTATATTATAATATAGAATAGTAATGTAATAGAATATAATGTTTTTGAGGGCTGGGATTCTTCCTTTTGTCTTTGCATCCTCAGTTACTCAGAGTTGGGCACAGAGTAGGTACTTTCTAATTCCTATTAATAAATCCATTAGCCTAGGAAGGCCATACAAAAATGTATGATAAAAGGATAAAAACTGTGGAGGATGCAGATAAAACGGAAATATTTGTTCCCTGGTCCATGACACAAATAAGGCGAACTAGAGAACTAATGACGGCAGTCTCATAGATATTTCTGAGAATTTTTGGAATGAGATTTATGACCGAAATGACTCCGGAAGAGGAAAGGACTTATTTAAAAACATGATGAAAAACATGCCTTCTCTGATGTGATCATGCCGTACTGGATGGTCCTGTGAGTGTCTCCCATGTCACCCAATCAGTTCCAAAGTTCTTGAGAGAGATTTTTGAAAGTATCCTTGTTCTGCTTCTTCTGACCTCCATGGGAACACCCTCCTTGCATGAATTTTCTGTAAAATGGGTTTTTAGGCAATGTGAACAAGGTGGCCAGCCTGTTGGAGTTGTGCTTTCTGCAGTACAGTTTGAAGGCTTGGCATTTCAACTCAAGAAAGGACCTAAGTGTCTTATCTTATCTTGCCAGGTGATCTTCAGACTCTTCCTAGGACAATTCAACGGGAAGTAACCTGTTTCCTGGCCCGGTGCCGTCCAGGTTTTACCATGGCTCTGTAGACCTTCAGTTTGGTAGTCAGCCTAATACCTCTTCAGAGCCTCCCAAACACTGAGCTAAACATCAACCATATCATCAACATGTACATCCTTGGGAAGCGTACCTCCACGGTAAGTGAATTTATCCTTCATATTTAAAACTTCTCCATTTTTTTTTTTGCTGTATCCAATGATTCCAGGTATAGATGTTACTGTGGGACTGGCTGGTGCAGCACTTCTGTTTTCTCGGGATTGTTGTTAGACCAGAATTAGCACAAGCCGCAGAGAATTGATCTCAGCTTCAGAGACTGCTTTGAGAACATAATCATCTGTGAAGAACAACAACAAAATGCACCAACTCCCCCTGCACTTTAGTCTTGATTTGTAGCCTCTTCGAGTTAAGTAATTTACGATGAGGTCATTAGCTGACCTTGATGCCATATTCCTCCTCCACTGAAGGCGTCGGACAATGTTGCTGAAAGCATCATGCTAAAAAAAGCCGGAGAGCAAGCTCAGCCGTGCTTCACTCCACTGGTGCCTGGGAAAGCATTTCCATTACCCAGAAGCCAGTCTACCACGCCACTGTGAAAGTTCTCCGGGCAACCGGATTTTGAGGTAAGATCTTGTTCAGATCCATGAACATGTGTACAGAACTCTGTCATTTCTCTTGGAGTTTCTGGGCAGCAAACCTTGTATCAGTCATTCCTTAGTCCTTCTGGATGACCATCTTCCAGGTGAAGAATCAGCTGATGAAGGAGGTCTCTGGAAAGGATCTTGCCAGATCTATTTCCTTTACCTTTATAGAGATGGACAAGGGAGGTATCCTTGAACTCCTGGGTTTAACCTCTTGCCATGTAACCTAGAAAACTTCAACCAACTTCTGTATGAGCAATGGACCCTCTCACCTTGTGAATCTTAGATGGAATAGAATCAGCCCAGGTGCTTTGTCCCAGGAGAGGGGCCTAATGGAAATCAAAACCGCTTATTCAGTGGGAAATTTGGCTGGAGAGGGATTGAGGTAAACAGTCAGTGGCTTCAGCATTGATTAGTCTTTAGCCCCTAAATAGCCTTCGGTTTTGGATTGCTACTATCAGGATGTTACGGAACTTCTGTTTTCTTCCTGAGCCAAGAATCCTGCATCTTTCTGAGCTTTGCTTGCCCTTTACTTTTGATGGTGTTGAATGCTGCTTTCTTAGAGACAGATGAACTGTTCTGCTGGTACGCCCCATGGAGTTCTAGTTTTTCACAGAGCAGCTTCTGAATTTTCCCATCGTTTTTGCCAAACAATGGATGTCTGCAAGTGCTCTGACTCACATGAGTAAGTGTGGTGCTGTTCTACAAATCTGTGAAAGCTGCCCGCGCCCTTTCTGCTCCACTCTTGCCGACCATGTGGGGGATGCACCTTCCTGCAACCCTTCCTGCAAGAACCGTTGTCGCTCTCGCCTCCTGTCTGTCTCTTAATGGCATGGGCGAAAAGCCAGTGTTTGCTCCGAGGGTGCAGCCATGAAGTTTTATTGTGTTTAGGTAAATGGGAGACAGTGTGGAGGAGGAGAAAGCCCTGAGATGAACAAGTCTTCAGGAGCAAGTGGCCATTGTGTGGCTGTTTCCTACTGCACTGCTTCCCCAGGGCTCCCTGCCAAGTCTAGGAGTCCATGCCCGCTCTGGCAATAAAGTCGCCCAGAATTCACCTGCTGATGATGAGGGTCTTCAAGTCTTGATTCTTGTTTCTTTGCCCTGATTAGGGTTGGTCACGATGGGAGCATGGGCACTAATAATGGCGGCAAGTGGCAATTGCCTTGTCATGAGCTGGTCTCCCATTTCTTTGGGGAGGTGTATATATAAGCTGGCTGACTAGATGAGTCCTGGTTGTAAAACCTATTGCCAGCATCACTGCGACCACTCCAGAAAACTCAGCTCTGGCTTGACTAATCTGGCCTTCGTTTGCCAGCTTGTTTCACTCAGAGATGCTATTTGGGTAACTGCTGGGTTCCGAGCTGGAGCTACTGGCCTACTGGGTTTTGTACTGTCTGTAAGTGTGAGCACATGCAATAGACTGGTGATGAGTGGGATCACCTTTGCTAAAGTTTTTGTACATTGTGCGTGTCTGTGATTAGAGTAAGGTTCCCACCTTCTGCAGTATGCAGGCCAGGATTGGTTAAGGAGACAACTTTTTCTGTGTGTGTGTTTATTAAAGCTTTTTATTTATAGAACATATGAGTAATTTTTCTACATTGACCTTTGCAAAATTTTTGGTTCCAAGTTTTTTCCTTCCTTCCCTCCACCCCCTCCCCTAGATGGCAGGTAGTCCAATACATGTTAACTATGTTAAAATATATGACAAATCCAATATATGTATATTTATTTATACAGTTATCTTGCTGTACAAGAAAAATCGGATCTATAAGAAAAAAAAACCTGAGAAGGAAAACATAATGCAAGCAAACATCAATAGAGAGCGTGAAAATGCTATGTTGTGGTCCCCACTCAGATCCCACAGGCTTCTCTCTGGGTGTATATGGCTTTCTTCATCACTGAACAACTGGAACTGGTTTGAAACATCTCATCGTTGAAGAGAGCCATGTCCATCAGGATTGATCATCATATAGTCTTTTTTTAAAAAATTATTTTATTTTATTTTTTTTAATTTTCATTAATACTTTTTATTTGCAAAACATATGTATGGGTAATTCCTAAACATTAACCCTTACAAAGCTTTCTGTGACAAATTTCCCCCCCCACTCCCCACCCCTCCCCTAGATGGCAGGATATCCACTACATGATAATTATGTTAGGATACTTAAGAAATCGAATATATGTATAGTTATTGCATCATTTTTTGTGCAGGAGAAGTCATATCTACAAGAAAGAATAATCCGATAAAGGAAATACAATGCAAGCAAACCTCAATAGAGAACAGATCATCATATAGTCTTGCTGTTGCCGTGTACAATGATCTCCTGGTTCTGCTCATTTCACTCAGCATCAGTTCATGCAAGTCTCTCCAGGCCTTTCTGAAATCATCCTGCTGGTTGTCTCTCACAGAACAATAATATTCCATGACATTCATATACCATAATTTATTCAGCCTTTCTCCAATTGATGGGCATCCCTTCAGTTTCCAGTTTCTAGCCACTACAAAAAGGGCTGCCACAAACATTCTTGCACATGTGGGGCCCTTTCCCTCCTTTAAGATCTCTTTGGGATATAGGCCCAATAGAAATGCTGCTGGGTCAAAGGGTATGCACAGTTTGATAACTATTTGAGCAGAGTAAGGAGATAAGTTTTAGGGGGCCTTTTCTAGCCCCTTCCTCACACCAGGAGATGAACAGTATGGTCCTTTAAACAACTGCTCTGACAAAGATAAAGCTAAAATAGATTTAATCAAAAGAGAAAAATACGGAAACTACACAATATTGTCAGTCGTATTAATCAATATTGTTTTAGACTATGTAAAATAGGTAGATGGTATAAGGTTGGAATATTGCCATAGTTTAGGAAATGATGAATTGGTGGATTTAGAAAAATACAGAAAGACTCAGACTTATGAAGGATGATGGATAATCACTTTCAGAGAAACAGAGAACAAACCAGTGTAGTGCAGCCTTAGATAAAGAATGGATATGTGGATAAATATGGATGTTTACAGGTATCTATGTATATGTATGTGTGTCTCATCTGTATACACATATGTATATATGTATGTGTGTATATAAAAATATATCCCTATTCAACTGTAGCCTCCTTGGGAGAGGTGGAAGGGAAAGGAAAAGGGAAAAAAAGAATAAAATAGGGAGAGGATTCTGGAAAGATGGTGGACTAAGTCAGAAAATTCCAAGCTCTCCAGATTTTCCCCCCAAACAAGACAAAATTGCACCTCAGGGTGAGTATAGAACAGTTGAAAACAAAGAGTTGAGCAGAACTATGGTCCTCCTGGAAAAGCTGGAGAAGATTGGAGTTTGACCCCTGTGAAGTATAAACATCTCCAGCTAGTTCCACTGAGCCAACAGGAGGTGAGGTCTGGAGTTAGCTGTGTTGAGAGGTAGCCTGGGCTCCGGCCACAGGTACGTTCAGCTCCCAGACAGTATGGGGAGTCCTGCATCTGAGTCAGGGAAGAATGAGGGAACCTCTGGAGGAAGGAACTCCAGGCCCAAGTGAATTGCATCAGACCAGTGGTGCTGCCAGAGGGGCTGCCCAGATGTAGCCCTGGGCAGAAGCTACCAGCACAAACCCAGGAATGCAGGAGCAACGGGGAAGGGATGCTGCTGGCTGTGGGCACTTACAGGAGGGTGGAGTTCTTGGTTTTGGGTACCAGGCCAGAGGGGAGAACTAAGGAGGACCCAAGGCTGGAGGCACCATCCTCCATGCCCCAGGATCAGAGGTGATTACTCCAACAAAATGCTACAAAATGAGCAGGCAAAGAAGAAAGAACTCGACCACAGAAAGTTACTATGGAAATAGGGAAGACTGGGGTCCTTCTTCAGAGGAGGATACTGAAATTAAAAAAAAATTTCCTACTCAGAGAGTGATGTCAAACCTTTTTGCACATGTGGATACTGTTCTCTCCTTTATGATTTCCTTGGGATACAGATCCAGTAGTAAAACTGCACTTTGAGCATAGCTCCACTTTGCTCTCAAGAATGGTTGGATCTTTTCACAACTCCACCAACAGTGCATTAGTGTCTCAGTTTTTCCACATTCCCTCTAACATTTATCATTATTTCCTGTCAACTTATTCAATCTGATAGGTGTAAAGTGGTACTTCAGAGTTGTTTTAATTTGCATTTCTCTAACCGATAGTTATTTAAAGCATTTTTTCATATGACTACAAATGGCTTTCATTTCATCATCTGAAAATTGTCTGTTCATATCCTTTTTTTTTGGTTTTTTTTTGGTTTTTGCTGAGACAATTGAGGTTAAGTGACTTGCCTAGGGTCACACAGCTAGGGAATATTAAGTGTCTGAGACTAGATTTGAACTCAGGTCCTCCTGACTTCAAGGCTGGTTCTCTATCCACTGCACCACCTAGCTGCCCCTGTTCATATCCTTTGACCATTTATCAGTTGGGGAGTGAAATGTATTCTTATAAATTTGACTCAGTTCTCTGTATATTTGAGAAATGAAGTCTTTAAAAGAAACACTGGTTGTAAAATTCCCCCCCCCCCAGCTTTGTGCTTCCCTTTTAATCTTGATTGTTTTAGTTTTCTTTGTGCAAAACTTTTTTAATTTAATGTTATCAAAGTTGTCCATTTGCATTTCATAATGTTCTCTAGTACTTTTTTGGTCATAAATTTCTCCATTCTCCACAGATCTGATAGGTAAACTATCCCTTGCTCTCCTAATTTGCTCATAGTACCATTCTTTACAGCCAAATCGCGTACCCATTTTCACCTTATTTTGATTTGGTGTGTGAGATGTAGGTCTATGCCAAGTTTCTGACATATTTCCCAATTTCCCCAGCAATTTTTGTGAAATAATGAGTTCTTATCCTAGAATCTGGAGTTTGGGGGGGTTTATTGAATACTAGATTACTATAGTCATTGATTATTGTTTCATGTGAATCTAACCTATTCCACTGAGGCATCACTCTATTTCTTAGTCACTACCAAATGGTTTTGATGATTGCTGTTTTATAATAGAGTTGTAGATCTGGTATTGGGAGGCCACCATACTTTGTATTTTTTAAAATTTATTAATTCCTTTGCTATTCTTGCCCTTTTGTTCTTCCAGATGAATTTTATTATTTTTTTTTCCAGATTTATAAGATAAATTTTTGGCAATTTGATTGGCATGACACTGATTAAGTAGACCAATTTACGTAGAATTTTCACTTTAAATGATTATATTTTTATTATATTAGCTTGGCCTATCCATGAGCAATTGATATTTTCCCAATTGTTCTTTTTTTTTCCTGAGGCAATTAGGATTAAGTGACTTGCCCAGGGTCACACAGCTGGGAAGTATTATGTGTCTGAGACTGGATTTGAACTTGGGTCCTCCTGATTTTAGGACTGGCGCTCTATTCACTGTGCCATCTAGCTGCCCCTTTCCTGATTGTTTAGATCTGACTTTATTTGTGTGAATAATGTTTTGTAATTGTGTTCATGTGGGTTTGTCTTAGCAGGTAGACACCCAAATATTTTCTTTTGTCTACAGTTTTTTTCACTCTCTCACAGTGATCACTTCCCTTCCCATAGTATCAAGTATCATTCCTGTGCAGATCACTCTAAGATACATATATTATCACAAATCATATCCATTACAGATCTTCAGAATTGTAATCCTGTAGAATTAGATGCTCCATAGGTATTTCAAACTCTATAGGATCAAAACAGAACTTGCTCCCTTTCTCCACTCCTCTTCCTCATGCAAGGAAAAAACAAACATCTCTTTTCCAAGCATTCCTATTTCTAGGAAGAGTTCCAAATCCTTCCAGTCACTGTGATTGACAACATCAGTATCATTCATCTTTCCTCCCACTTCTTCCCTCTCTCCCTAAAGTATCTTTTAAAAAAGTTTTATTTAAAAAACAATAAGAAAAAAGAAAACCAGAAAAGAAATACAAAATAAAATAAAACAAAACAAAAGAGAACCTTGTCATGTGCTCAGCAGAACATCAGGGAGGATTCAAAATATATAATAACAAAATACCAGTTCAAGAAAGTATATATATTAGTCAAAGTAATTATATTCATGAGCATCTTTTTTATTTTTTCTTCCCCTTTCATCTCCCTCCCCCAGCAGGCTATAGCTAAGAAGGTATATATTTATATATACATATGTAGATATATATGTACAAAATACACTCTCCACACTTGTACACACATTTCTTTCTTACCCCTCCTGACTCATTGCTTTAATTCTGCTCCTTAACTTGCTTTGCTATTACTTAACCTCCCCTCACCCATGGATCCTACCCTTGTCTTCTTCCCCCACCTTTGCTTTCACCTATGCCCATCTTTTCCCCCTTATTTCTTTATAGATTTTGGATGGTGCTGTTAAGGTTGGGAAGGAAGACTCCAAAAGTTTGGGGTCATAGACCACTGTTGTGAGGTGTCTCGAAAGAATCTGCAGGATTGAACCCATTTCCTACTCACGTGGCAAAGCTTATTTGTAATTGTAATGCCATTACAAGTGGGCCAAGTTCCAAAAGAAATTGGCAAAGTCCTAAGAGAGAGGAGACCCCTTGATCCAGCTTTCTATCATTGACATACTAAGTTTATGACCCACAGGAGGGGTCTCCAGAATTTGGTTATCACTGACAAGATTATCAGTCAGCAATGAATTGAGGAGTGGTCTATTCAGAATCAGACAGATTGTTGTTCTTAGATTGGGAGTATGGGAAGTCCCTGAGGCAGACTTAGAAACCAGAACTGATTTAGGATTTACTGACTTATTGTTAGAAGAGAAGCCCCCCTAAAAACAGCGGACCACAAAATCACATTACATCAGTGCTATATCCTTCATGGTATATATGTAGTGCTGCCTATTTAACCCATCCCAATGTGAGTAGCTTTTCAGAGGAGCCCTCCTCCTCCCTCTAATGCCTCTGTGTCTGTTCTTCCACTGAACCTCATTTGTCCAATATAATTATTATTTTTATCTTAACTGCCAATCTTTCTTTTAAACTACCATATTGTTGAGGTTAGTCTTAAATATATGGTATACATTTCCTGTGTTAAAAAAACAAACAAAACAAAAACCATAAACAATATGTTCATGTTGAGTTCCTTAAAATTTATCTTTGATATTGGCTTTTATGTGTTAATTTTTTTATTAAGTTCACATTTGATTGATAGAAAGTCCTGAAAATCTGCAAGTTCATTGAAGGTTCATTTTTTCTCATTCAATATTGTGAGAAATGGATGGGCATTTATTTGGTTTCCACAGTTGTGAAGGATGAATTGGAGAAATGAGACTTGAATTAGAGAAATGGGACATTGGGGATGATCTATTGTGGAGGTTGTCCACCAAAAGAATGTAAGAATGTAAACTCCTTGCGGACAGGGCCTGGGTTTTGTAATCAGGAACCGTGGCCTGTGATTTCAAAAGAACCTTTTGTTCTTTTCCCCTAGTTTTCCGGAGTAATCTTCCCTTTCTAAAATGGAAGTTTCTTGGGGGCTTCCCATTGGATTGAATGGGAAACACCCTGCCTTGTTAAGCATTATAACCTCAGGCTTTCTTATCTCACATTTTTAGAACCCCCGCCAAAGGGTAAAAGAGCCAGGGGGTTGGGTAGGGGAGCTTCCATTAGGAAATAAAAAGGGACTGCCTGTTGCTTGTGTGTCAGAGACTGGCACCATTTCTCATGCGAAAGAAATAAATTTTTTCCTGCACTCATACTGATTGTACTAGAGGTTGCTGCCATCCCACACAATATTATAGATATTTTTGCTGGATATTATATTTTTGGATGCAGGCCTAGTTCTTTGATTGTCAGTAGATATGATTCCAGGACCTGCAGTCTTTTATTGTGAGTGCTAAGTCCTGTTCAATTCTAATTGTAGCTGCAGTTTATTTTTGAATCATTTTTTTCTTGTTTCTTGCAAAATTTTCTTTTTGATCTGGGCGTTTTGAAATTTGGCAGTAACATTTCTAGGTGTTTTCCACAAAGGATCTCTTTGAGGTTGTGACTGGTGGATTTTTTTCTATTTCCACTTTCCCCCAATATTCTATCACTGGAGGATAATTTTCTTGGATTATTTGTTGTATTATTGTGTCAAGGCTCTTTTTTGGGTCACAACTTTCAGGCAGTCCACTTATTCTTATATTTTCTTTTCTTGATAATGCTCTTCTGATCTGCTATTTTTCTAATGTTCCACATTTTGTTCTAATTTTTCTTATCCTTTACATGCTGTTTTGTTATTGTCTCTTAAATGCCTCGATCTCTTAAAGCCTCACTGCCTTCTCCTTGTCCAATTCTAATTTTCAAAGAGTTATTTTCATTTTTGAGACTCTATATTTCCTTTTCTAGTTGGTTAACTTTTTTTTCACAACCTTGTTTTTCTTGGATGGTTTTTATTTATTTATTTTAGTTTTTTCTCAATGTCTCTTATTTGCTTTTGAAAATTCTTTTTTGAGTTCTTCTATAAATTCTCTCTGGGCAGGAAGTCATTGCATGCTACTCTTTGGGGGGTAGAAGAAGCTTTTTTTCTTTTTACTTTAGTGTCTTCCTTTGAAGATGAACCCTAGTCTTTCCTATTCCCATTGTAAGTTTCTATGGTGGGTTTCTTTCTTCTTTGCCAGTTTATTATTATTATTTTTAAAATCAGAAGTATTAATGTAAGCACATTTAATTGTAGGGTGGAGAGATGATGCCTCTAGCTTCACTTTGGCTATCCCAATATGATCTGGAACCCAAATCAAGAGCTTCACTGTCCAGTAAATGCCCGAAGCCAGCCGCATCCCTGCCCCTTGCTTCTGTTCTCCCTCAGTCTGCCCAGGCTCAGACTCCTCCACAAACAGTCCGGGAGGTGACTGTTCCTGTGGTTCCTGCTGAGACTCCAGCCAAGTCCAGCTAGTCCTAGGATATCAGATTCCAGGCCCTTTGATCATTTAAGGTGGATGCTGCTAGGTCCTGGGTAATCCTGATTGTGATTCCCTGGTATTTAAATTGCTTCTTTCTGGCTGTTTGCAATATTTTTTTTACTTGGTGCAATATCTGAAATTTCTCCATGATATTCCTTGGAGGTTTAATTTTGGGGTCTCTTTCAGGAGGTTGTGTAGAGCTAGCCTGGAGGTGTTTGTACTTCACATGGGTTAACCCCAGACTGGAGTTTTTCTTCAGGTCTACCCCAAGTACTTGATTTTTCACCAGTCTATGTTCGCCCTGAGGTGCAAATTTGTTCTATTTGTAGGGGAATTCTGGATATATTGAAGTTTACAGACCTACTCCACCATCTTCCCAGAATCCTCCCTCTGTCTATAGCTATTTTAAATGCAATTTCTATCTCTTACTTCTGGGCTTTGTTGGTAATATATAGAAATGCTAATGATTTATGTGGCTGTCATCTTATTCAATCTGATAGGTTAAGGTGGTACTTCAGAGTTGTTTTAATTTGCATTTCTCTAATCGATAGTGATTTAAAGCATTTTTTCATATGACTATAAATGACTTTAATTTCATCATCTGAAAATTGTCTATTCATATCCTTTGACCTTATGTGCAACTTTGCTAAATCTGTTAATTTTTTCAAGTAGGTTTTTGGATAATTTTCTAGTATTCTCTAAGTATATCATCATATTTTCTACAAAAAGTGATAGTTTTATCTCTTCATTGCCTATTCCAGTTAATTTAATTTAATTTCTTTTCTTATTGCTAAAGCCAACATTTCTGGTGCAGTATTGAATAATAGTGGTAATAATGGACATCCTTGTTTTTCCCTTCTTACTGGGAATGTCTCTAGCTTCTCTCCATTATTACTAATGCTTGCTGATAGTTTGAGATAAATGCTGCTTATTATTTTGAAGAAAACTTTCTTTATTCCTTTGCTCTTTACTGTTTTTAATAGGAATGGATGCTATATTTTATCAAAATCTTTTTCTGCAATTACTGAGATTATTATATGATTTCTGTTGGTTTTGGTATGGCCAATTATGGCAATAGTTTTCCTGATATTGAACCAGCCCTGCATTCCTGATATAAATCCCACTTGGTCATAGTGTGTCATCCTGCTGATAAATTGGTGTAATCTCTTTACTAATATTTTATTTAACTTTTTTGCATCGATATTCATTAGGGAGATTGGTCTATAATTTTCTTTCTCTATTTTGGCTCTTCCATTTTGGGTGTCAGTTACCATATTTGTGTCACAGAAAGAACCTGGCAGAACTCCTTTATTTATTTTTCCAAATATTTACATAGTATTGGACTTAATTGTTCTTCAAAGTTTTAGTAGAATTTATTTGTAAATCCATCTGGTCCTTGATATTTTTTCTTAGGAATTTCATTGATAGCTTGTTCAATTTCTTTTTCTAAAATGGGACTATTTAAGTAATTTGTTTTCTCTTCTATTAATCTGGCCAATTTGCATTTTTGTAAATATCCATTTTGATTAGATTGTCAAACTTGCTGATATACGGTTGGACAAAATAGTTCCTAGTTGTTGCTTTAATTTCTTTTTCCTTGGTGGTAAATTCACCCTTTTTATTTTATGCCGGTAATTTTTTTCCCCTTTCCCTTTCCTTTTAAAAAAATTATTATTAAAGATTTTTATTTACAAAACATATGTGTGGGTAATTTTTCAACACTGACCCTTGCAAAACTTTCTGTTCCAAATTTTTCCCTCCTTCCCCCCACCCCTAGATGGCAGGTAGTTCAATACATGTTAAATATGTTAAAATAGATGATAAATCCAATATATGTATACATATTTATACAATTAATTTGCTGCACAAGAAAAATTGGATCTATAAAGAAAAAAATGGCTTGAATTCTTATAAATTTAAGTTAATTTTCTATATATTTTAGAAACGAGGCCTTTATCAGAACTTTTCAATGTAAAAATGTTTTACCAGTTTATTTCTTCCCTTCTAATCTTGTCTGCATTGGTTTTTTTTTTTGTACAAAACCTTTTTAATTTAATATAATCAAAATTGTCTATTTTGTGATCAATAATGATCTCTAGTTCTTCTTTGATCACAAATTTCTTCCTCCTCCACAGATCTGAGAAGTAAACTATCCTATGTTCTTCTAATTTGTTTATAATATCATTCTTTATATTTAGATCATGAATCCATTTCGACCTTATCTTGGTATACTGTATTAGGTGTAAGTCAATGCCTAGTTTCTGCCATACTAGTTTCCAATTTTCCCAGCAGTCTTTGTCAAATAGTGAGTTCTTATCCCAAAATCTAGGGTCTTTGAGTTTGTCAAACACTAGATTACTATAGCCATTGACTATTTTGTCCTGCGAACCTAACCTATTCCACTGATCAATTACTCTGTTTCTCAGCCAGTACCAAGTGGTTTTGGTGATCACTCCTTTATAATATAATTTTAGGTTTGGTACAGCTAGGCCACCTTCATTTGCCTTTTTTTTTCATCAATTCCCTTGAAATTCTTGACCTTTTGTTCTCCCAGATGAATTTTGTTGTCAGTAAAATAGTTTCTTGGAAGTTTGGTTGGTATAGCATTAAATAAATAGATTTGTTTAGATGCTATTAGCATCATTATTAAATTAGCTTGACCTATTCAAGAGCACTTGATAATTTTCCAGTTGTTTAGATCTGACTTTATTTTGTATGGAAAGTGTTTTGTAGTTTTGCTTATATAGTTCCTGACTTTCCTTTGGCAGATAGATTCCCAAATATTTTATACTATCAAGAGTTATTTTAAATAGAATTTCTCTTTGTATCCCTTTCCTTTTTCTAATCAAATTAACCAAAGGTTTATTTTGTTGGGCTTTCCCCCCCACAAAACCAACCCTTAATTATATTCATTAGTTCAATAGTTTTCTTAGTTTCAATTTTATTAATCTCTCCTTTGAGTTTCATTATTTCTAATTTGGTATTTAATTGGAGGGTTTTAATTTGTTCTTTTTCTAGCTTTTTTAGTTGTATGCCAAATTCTGATCTTCTCTTTCTCTATTTTATTCATGTAACTATTTAAAGATAAAAAATTTCCTTTAAGAAGTGCTTTGGCTGCATCCCATAGCTTTTCATATGTTGTCTCGTTATTGGCATTCTCCTGGCTGACATTATCAATTGTTTCTGTAATTTGTTGTTTGGCTCACTCATTATTTTTTTATTTATTTATTTTCCAATGGATTTTTAGTCCTTTTTGAATATAATTTTTATTATGTTGTGATCTGAAAAAGAAGCATTTACTATTTCTGCTTTTTTGCATTCAATTGTAAGGTTTTTATGTCCTAATAGTCAATTTTTTTTCTGTAGGTGTTATGTATGCTGAGAAAAAAGTATGTTCCTTTCTCTCCCTATTCAGTTTTCTCCAAAGATCTATATCTAAGTTTTCTAGGATTCATAGAACTTTAAAAAGACTTTAAAAATCAAATGAGAAAGATGGAGAAACAACTAAAAACAAAACATAACAAAATACAGGCAAACAACAATCTAAAACAAGAAAATTATGAAAAATAGTTAACCAACTAGAAAAGGAGAGCCAGGATCTTTTTTTTTCTGTCTTTTTTTTTTTTTTTTGGTTTCTTTATTAAAGAAATAGAACAAAAAAAAAAACAACAAAAGACAGTAAGGAAAAGAAAACAAAACATAACTTTGTCATGTGCCCAGCAGAACATTAGGGAGGATTCAAGGTATTTAATAATAAATTTCCAGTTCAAGAAAGGATATATAATAGCAGAAAAATTTATATTGAGGAGTGTCCATCTTTTCTTTGTTTTCTTGTAGGTTGTTCTTTTTTCCCCTTTGCTATGCACTTTTAAAAATTTTATTGCTTATCCCCACTTTTATCTCCTCCACCTCCCCCAACCAAGCTATATTTAGCATAGATATATTTGATATATACATACACACCCATGTACATTTCCCTCCCCACATATATACATATATTCATACTCATCCATAGACCCACAAACATATGTTGTAGTGTTTGTGTATATCCCTTCTTACCTATCCCTGCTAGCTCTTTTAGTTTAATTCTGCTCCTTTACTTTCCTTGCTATTGCTTAACTTCCCACCATCCATGGATCCTTCCCTTTTCTTCTTCCCCCACCCTTTGCTTCCCACTCCACCCATCCCTCCCCCTCTTATTTCTTTATACATTTTGAAGGTTTTCAGAACTATGAGCTCACCTCTCCCCTTTAATGCTTCTGTGTGTATTCTCCCTCTGCACGTCATTTGTATAAATCTTTCTTTTGAGCTACCCAGTTACTGATATCAATCTTAAACATATGATATACATTTCCATGTAAAAAAAAAACCAAACCAAACTATGTTAAGTTCCTTGAAACTGATCTTTAATATTGGCCCTTATATGTTAAATTTTCTATTGAGTTCGGGTTTAGTTGAAAGAAAGTCCTGAAAATCTGCAAGTTGATTGAATATTCATTTTTATCATTCAGTATTATATGAATAATTTTCCTGGATATGATATTTTTGGATGCAGGCCAAGTTCTTTTGATCACCAGTATATGTGACTCCAGTACCTGCAGTCTTTTATTGTGGCTATTGATAAATCCTGTACAATTTTAATTGTAACTCCAGCATATTTTTGAATCATTTTTTTTCTTGTTTGTTGCAAAATTTTCTTTTTGATCTGGGGACTTCAAAATTTGGCAATAATATTCTTATATGTTTTCCACAAAGCATCTCTTTGAGGTGGTGATGAGTGGATTTTTTTTTCTATTTCTACATTCCCTTTGTGTTCTATCATCACAGGACACTTTTCTTGGATGATTTCTTGCATTATTGTGTCAAAGTTCTTTTTTTGGTCACAACTTTTAGGCAGCCCAGTTATTCTTACATTTTCTTGTTTTGATTTGTTCTCCAGATCTATTGTTTTTCTTATGTTTCACATTCTGTTCTATTTTTTTCATTCTTTATATGCTGTTTTGTATTTCTTGGTTTCTTATACCTCCAGTGGCTTCCTCTTGCCCAATTCTAATTTTCAAAGAGTTATTTTCATCTTTGAGACTCTGTATTTCCTTTTCTATTAAAATAAATTTTTCCTATAATCTTTTTGTTTTTCTTGGATATTTTTATTTTTTTTTAGTTTTTCCTCAATGTCTCTCATTTGATTTTTAAATTTTTTTGAGTTCTATAAATTCTCTCTGGGCAGAGAGTCATTTAACATTTAACATTTAACCTTTACCCTTTGGGAGTAGAAGAAGCTTTTTTTTTTCTTTTTTTAACTTCAGTGTCTGAAGATGAACCCTAGTCTTCCCTATCCCATCTTTTCTATGGTGGGGTTCTTTCTTCTTTGCCAGTTCATTTTTTAAAAATGAGAAGTATCAGTGTAAGCACCTCTGATTGTGGGGTGGGGGAATGGTGCCTTTACCTTCATTTTGGCTATCCCCTCTACCTGGAACCCTAACCCTAAAGCTCCCCCCTGCTGCAAGTGCCCACAGCTAGCAGCATCCCTGCCCCTGGCTTCTGCACTCCCGGTGTGCTGGTTCCTTCTTGCCCAGAGCTGGGCCTCAGCAGCACAGCTGGGCCTGGCATCACCCCCTCAGTCAGGGTTCCCTCAATCTGTCCAGACTCAGACCCCTCTGCACACAGTCCAGGAGGTGACAGTTTCTGTGGTTCTAGCCAAGCCCATGTATGTGAGTATAAATATTTATGCATATATATATATGTATGTGTATATGCACAGGTATATATATGTACATGTACATATACATTTGTATTTATAAATTTATCTATACTTAACTGTGACCTGCTTGGGAAAGATGTTGGGAAGGAAAAGGGGAAAAAGAAAAAAGTAAAAAGTTCACATCAGAGAACAACAGAAAATCTACAAGGAAGCAAAAAAGAAGATGAATAGCTCTGAACACAATGAGTCATTATTATATATATTTCTCAAAATAGAAATTTGTCGTTGCATATTTTGAATCCTCTCATGTTCTGCTATGTACATAACAATGCTTTTTCTTTTTCTTTTTCTGTTTTGTATTTGTCTTAAATAAATAGAAGAAGGACTGCTTAGACATCCAGAGGACTGCTTCCAGTGAGATGACCCCATGGCCTGGACCAGCTGTGTGTGCAGGGTTGTGACTACAGCTCCCAGAGCATCTGCTCCTGCTGCTTTGTCCCTTGCCTGTTGCCACAGGACTTTGGGATGAGTAAAAATGGTAGAACAGTATGGATAATAGCTTGTGATTTGTACATAAATTGGATCTAAATGAGGCAGAATTGCATGCAGTCATCAGCCTCAGTCTCTCTTCCAGAGTCATCCCTATCCAGTGGGAGGACAGAGGCAAGGCAATTGGTGATGGCTCGAGATGCAGTGGATGACCTTGATGTTCTCGGCTTCTAACCAGGCTCTAAGCACCTCACAGAACCAGAGTCAGCTACCTTATGGCCGTTGGAACAAATTGTTCTTCCACTGGGGAAGTATTCCCATGCTTGGGGGGTAGCTACCCCCTAACTCCCTGAAGGGTCTGAGATTGCTCAGTTACCCTCAGTCTGGTTTAGCCTGTCTGCCAAAATGGTTTGCCAGATTTGGGCCATTGTGCCCACTATACGGAGAACAGGTGAGAGTCAGGTGGATCAGTGAACCCCAAAGGTACAGGAGCAGCCCTCACACACCAGCGGAACTAGGCTTCCCTGAACACACTATCCCCCTTTCTAAAAGTACATGAGAAGAGACAGATGACAAATGAAGGTAAATGGAAGACTCACAGGCCTGAAACACTGTGGACGGTACTTTACAGCCCATCACTGTGACTCAAACAGAATGGGAGACTCAAAAAGGCGATAGAGGAAGATGAAGATGGAGGGGAATATGTGATATCCCCTATTCAAGTCAGGGGTAAATAGTAAAGGGAAAATTGCTCCTCTTTCTCTGGAAGAAAAAGGACTTTTAGAAAATGGAGGAGATGGCAAAGGGAGGGGTTGAAAAGAGGGGGAAAATGTAGGGGTGAGTGTGGGTGCTCTGTATTATTTTTGCCTATGTAGATTATGTGTGTTCACATGGGTCCATCCAAAATTAGCTTGCAGGGAGACAAGAATAGGTATCTCTAGAATTTCTTCCCTTATCCTTCTCTAAGGAAGTGGAAGCGGGAACTTGGATTACCAATCTTCTCTTCTCATAGAGAGGGGAGACTGAGTTAGAACTTTTGTCTCTCTGTTCTCTTAATATTGTTAGTCTACAGGAAATAAATTTTAGGTTCCAGATGGTTATCCCTTAAAAGGAAAGGAGGCCCTTAGAAGGCACAAGGAAGTCTACAAGGAATACAGAGATTAAAGAAAGAATAAAGTAAGTATAAGAACCATGAACAAAAGACTAACATAGAAAAGGAAGAGGAATGATGAAGAAAATAAGGGAAAGAAATTCTTTTAAAGAAAAAGAAAAAGAAACAAAAATTAATAAGCCAAATCGAAGGGGAATAGAAGAATGAGGATTTATTTTATTTTACTTTTTCTTGGAAGAGGGGGAATTCAGCCAAGTACTTAACTGAGAGGGAAAAAGACAAGAATTAGATAACCAGATAAAAAAGAAAGAACAAGAAATTAATGAGTTAAACAAAACTTCAAAATGAAGAAAGGAGTAGCAAATGAGAAGGTGGACATGGGTTCAAAGGTAAAGGAAAGAAAGTCTGTGGGAATGAATAGGATTGCCTGAAAGTAGGGTAAGCAAACATAACTGAGGAAATGAAGTACTAGCTTTTATAGAGGAAGAATAAATAAAAACAATAAAGAAAAAATAATTTTGGAGAGAAGAAGAGAAGAACTAACTCGTAATTTGAAATGTGAATAGATTAAAGAAGGGATGGCACTGCCTGGTTGTGTAAGGCACATGAGCTTTTTTACATTGTAAAAATATATTTTTTTTGGTTTTTAGAAATGTAAAAAGTCAAAACAAAACATTCTTAGCTTATGAGCCATACTAAAAATGCAGTTAGTGGGCCAGATTTGGACTTTTGGAGGATTTTAGCTGAGATGAAAGAAAGCCAAGTAATCAAGGAGGCAGAGAGAAGGGACACCCTTCACCATCATGGGGGAGAAATTGCAGCAAAGCACAAATCTGTAGATGGAAAAGTCTAGCTCAAGGAACAGTCAGGAGACCAGATCACAGATAACAGGGTGGGATTATAAGATGTGAGAAGACTAGGATGTAGGAGGGTGCTAGGTGCTGAAGGTTTTTGAACCTAAAAGAGGATTTTATATTTGAAGCTGGAGGTGATAAGAATATAGATGATCCTCTGATGAGAATTCCAATAAATTGATAACTCCCTGTGGCTCATTTGCCCATGCCTGATATTCAACCATATGGACCAAAAAAGAGGAGGGAGGGAAGATGGGGGAGGGAGGTAGACACACACACAGAGGAGAGAGAGAGAGAGAGAGACAGAGAGAGAGAGAGAGAGACAGAGAGAGAGACAGAGAGAGAGACAAAGAGAGAGAGGGGGAGAAGAGAGAGAGAGACAAGAGAGACAGAGAGAGAGAGAGAGGAGAGACAGAGACAAGAGAGACAGAGAGAGACAGAGAGAGAGAGAGAAGAGAGAGACAGAGACAGAGAAAGAGAGAGAGGAGAGACAGAGACAAGAGAGAGAGAGAGACAGAGAGACAGAAAGACAGAGCAGGAGGAAGATAAAAAGATGAAAAGGGAAGGGGGGAAGGAGGGAGAGGCAAAAGGATAGATACACAGAAACTGAAAAACAGGGAAACAGAAGAAGAGAAGCTGAGAGGTAAGGCAGAGGTGGGGGAGCCTGAATTAGGAGAAAGAATTGAGTATTCTGCAGCTTCTCTCCACAGCCATTCACTCCCCCCTCCTGCTCCCCTCTCCCACCCTCAAGGAGTACTGAACTCTGTGTAAAACCTGGGGTTTATTGGAAGAAGGACAGAGGAGCTGGTGAGGGGGCAGTTGTGTGTGGCAAGTCCCCTTTGGCAGGGGCTCAGCGGATCTTCAGGTAGAGCTCATAGGATGGGGACACGTTGCCCAGGCCTGTGGACTTGGGAGAGAGGTCAATCTCCTCAGGCCTCTTGACAGTATGTAGGGTGAAATGCTGCAGGATGGTGGTGAGGAAGAGGAAGATTTCCATGCGAGCCAGGCCTGCCCCAAGGCAGATGCGCTTTCCTGTGGGCACCAGGTAGCATCTGTCAGTGACCCAGCCTGCCTGCCCTTCCTTGGACTCCCTCCCTCCCCACCTTCTTTCCCTCTTGTTCCCCAAATCACCCTTAGGCCCTTCTCTCTGTCTTGTCTGCCATCTGCCACCTCTCAGAACAAGGGCAAATCACTTCCCTTTGTGGGAGCATTTCATCTGCCCAGTGCAAGGGGGCATAGTGAGTGTCTGGGTGAGCTGGGTTTCCAGCCAGGCTTGTCCTATTCTGCATGAGTCTCTCCTAACTGAGAGAGAATGCTGCTGCAATTGTGTCAGGGGAAGAATTGGTTCCATCTGGAAGAGGAGATCCATGGTTCTGCTCTCTTGGAGACAGAACTCATCTCCCTCCTGGATCTTTGGAGCTGGACACCAGCTCCAGACACATCAGAGAGACAGACTTGGGGAGCCACAGCCAAATCAGGAAAGCAGGCTGCCCACCTGCTCCCTGATTCCCCACTTGCCTCCAGAATTTCCCCTAGCATTAAAGCAGGGCATCCTTTTCTTGGCTTGAGCTGTCAGCCAATCAGTATTATTGAAATACCCAGCATGTGCCAGGCCCTCTGCTAACTTGAGGTGGGTTCTTGTGCCATATTTTAATCTCTGACTCCTTCAGCTTGTGTTGCCTTCTTTTCCTGGGTTACCTGCTACCCACTATTTGAGATGATCTTCTGTGTAACACCAAACTGGCAAATGAAAACTGAAGGCTACAGCTCCCCTCCGCCCCCCACCCATTGCCCCCATCACTCATCCCAGTCCTGTTCCAACCTAGAGCAAAAGGCATGAAGGCTTCATTGTTTTGGAAGTGGCCCTTATCATCCAGGAAGTTGTTGGGGTTGAAGTTTTCTGGATCCTTGAAGTGGGCTGGGTCCCGGTGTGCAGAGATCAACAGTGGAAGGATGGTGGTACCCTGTGGGTAGGATGTAGACATGGTAAGCCCTGGCAGAGCCAGACAGGTTTGGGGCATCAGGTGCAGGAAGCTTCTCCCATTCAGAGTGGGTGGCTGGGGGGGTGACTCTTTAGAATCAGAGCAGCTTTCTCCCTTCCCTCAGCAAAGCAACTACCACAAGACCCAGCTGTGAAGATGGGGATGGGTCTGGGATGCTGGGAGGTCTGATGCCACCATGTTGTCAGCCCAGCTCTGAGCCCTCTTCCCTTCCAAACTAGAGTACATATTGGAGCTGGGCACCTTGAGTAGGAAGTGCCCACGGAAGTGGGTGTCTTGGGTGAGAACATGGGGAAGACCCATAGGCAGCACACTGATGAAACGTTGGATCTCATGGATGACAGCATTAGTGTAGGGTAGATGGTCTCTGTCTTGCAGGCAGGGGGGCCGTTCTCGACCCATCACGCTGTCAATCTCCTCCTGGATCTTCTCTGGGAAAGTGAAGAGGGAAGGAGGAAGGAAGGCCCCGGGGGCCCCAATCCTCCTGTGGTCTCTCTTCCCACCATTAGGTTGTGCATGGAATTTAGAACTGGAAAGGCTCCCATTCCAACCCCCTCCTTTTCTGTGTAGAGAAGCTCCAAAGTCTGCTACATGCCCATAGGATACTTCAGGAAGGTGCCTAGGCCATAAGAAGGCAATATCCTGGCACCTGTGGGCTCAGTTTAGTTTCTGATCCCTTTCCTCCCCCACTCATCTACATGGGGAAAAGGAAGAGGGAAGGGAACAAATACTTACTGAGTGCCTTCTCTCTGCCAGGCCCTGTGCTAAGCACTTTACAAATATCATCTCCTGTGATTCTCACAAAAATCCTGGGAAATAGGTTTTATTAGCCCCAATTGACAGTTGAGGAAATTGAGGCAGAAAGGGAGAAGTGATCTTAAAAATGACTAAGTGTCTGAGGCCAGATTTGTATGCAGGTCTTTCTGACTTTTGGTCTAGCATCCTTTCAACTGAGAGAACAAAGGAGTTTTGGAATTGAGAACCTGGGAAATGCTAGATTAGAGAGCCCTACTCATTTCTTGTTTCCCAGACATAGAAGGAACTGAGTCAAATATAAGAGAATGAGAGCTATTTCCCAATAAATAAATAGTCAAAGCATATGAATAGTTAATTTTTCTCCTGATGCAATTGGAGTTAATTAAGTTACCTGACCAGGGTCAAACAGCTATGAAGTAGTAAATGTCCTGATTTTAGGGCCAGGGGTCTAGCCACTGTGCCATCTATCTGCCCTTGGAATCATCAGTTTTCAAAGAAATAAATTCAAGATTTCAATAATAATAAATTGCAAATTTTAGGAAAAATAGGTTTCAAGAACTAGAAACTGATGGAAAACCCTTCTTTTGGGGAGTAGCTAAAATTTTTTGGTCTATGAACATAATGGAATATTATTCTGCCATAAAAATGATGAAATGGATTTATTTTCATGAAATCTGGGAAAAGTTGTATGAACTGATGCAATGTAATTGTATCCTTTGTCTGTCATGTAAAACTGAACTCATTGATGGGGGCTCCTGAGCTATGGTTTTTAATGGATGCAGATCCATAAAACACCTTGAGCCTGGGACAGCCTAGTCTGGGGGCCTCCCTGTGTGGGTGATGGGGTGTCCCTAGGCAATATAAAGATGCCAGCACTGAGACCCCTGGGATTTAAGAGCCTGCAGGGGTGTAGGATAGATGGTCTCAGACTTTGGCATGGGCAGTCTTGCCCTATAGAAGTGACTATTTCTTCCTAGACCTTCTCTGAGAAAGGTGGAAAGAGGAAAAGGAAGGGGATTTATCCGATTCCTGTGGTCTCCTGGCTCACTGCACTGAGACTCAGCAGGACCCCTGGGACCCTCTGGATCAGTCCCCTTGTCTTTGCCAAGGCCTGAGCCAGGCTTGGGGATAGGAAGTCGCACACAAGGTCTCGTACCTGCCACACTGGGGTATCTGAGGAGGATCAGGAGTCCATAATGGATGGTGGTGCTGGTGGTCTCTGTGCCTCCAAAGAAGAGGTTGTGGGTTGTCATCACCAGGGTCTCCTCGTAGAAGTGGCTCCCGGGGTCCTGCTTCTCCTAAGGCAGGAGAGGGGGCCATGGCTTGTGGGAGAAGCGGGTGAGGGAGCTGGCTTTGCCTTTTCTGTGGGGGGTTCAGGGGTGAGGGCCGGGAGGATCTGGGGAAGAGAGCAAACCTTGTGCATCTGGTCCAGGAAGAAGTCAATGAAGTTTCGGGGTTCCCCAGGCTGCCTGCTCTGCTCATGCTTCTTGATCTCCTCAGAAATGAAAGCCTGTAACTTCTTGAAATTTCTGAAGATGCGGTGGTGGGGACCAGGGATCCAGTCCAGGAAGGAGGGGAAGATGTTGTACATCTGGGCAAGGGGAGAGGAAGCAAGAGGATGAGGAGGGTGAGTGTGAGTGTGAGTGTGTGTGTGTGAGAGTGTGAGTGGGTGAGTGTGTGAAAGTGTATGTGAGTGTGTGAGTGTGAGAAAGTGTGTATGTGAGTGTGATTAGGGGCCATTGCACCAGCTTCCACGGTGCCCTCCTCCCATCCTTACTGAACAGTATGGCCAAATCACTCCAGAGGGTTCTGGACTGGGAATCCGGGCGATTTGAGTTCTAATCTCACCTCAGATACTCACTAGCGCCCTGACCGCGGGCACTCTCTTGAAACGTCAGTTCCTCCTCTTTGTTGCCCCCCATAAGAGCTTCTCCCCCTTTTCCAAGGCTCTCCAGGATGTCTTGACCCTTGCATTGTCCCTCTGCCCCCTCCCCCTCTGCCTCCCCCTGCTCCCACTGCCCCCCACCGGCTCAGGTCTCCTTGGGCGAGCCCCACACCCATCCCTTGGGGTCCCAGAAGCGTGGGGGCGGGGGCTGGGGGCGGCGAGCCCTGACTCACCTGGCCCCATTGGGAACTCATGATTTGGAAGTTGTCATTGAGCAAGTTCAGCAGGATCCGGAAATCGGGGTCGTCGTGAGCATATCGCTCCCCAAACACCACAGAGCAGATGACGTTGGCCACGGCGTTGCGAATGTGGCAGAGGGGGTCGAATGGGACTCCTGGAGGGCCATGAGGGGAGCTCGGCTGTGTTTCGGGGTCCCCACCCCCCTGCTCCCACACCCAGCCTTGCCCTTGCCCTGACGCTCTTTCCCTTTCATGTCCCCGCGTCTCTCTCCGTCCCTCAGTCCTTTTGTCTCTTCAGTCACTGAGGTCTCTGGCCCTAGGGGTCTGGGTTTGTGCCCCCCCCATCTCCTGGGTGGCCCCCCTCCCCCTCTGCTTTTCCCTTTCCATCTGGGCTCCTGGTCTCGGGTCCGGACCTTCATGGAGGCTGAGCTCCCGGACCAGGACGGCTGCCTCCTCTTGGATCCGCTCCCCGATGCTCCGGGTCCCCACCCCCAGGGCTTTCAGGGCTCCCACCGTGAAGGTTCGGAGGGTGTGCCAGCGGTGGCCATTGGAGAACACAATTCCTGTCCGAGGGAAAGAGGGAGCCAGAGATCAGGAGACATTCGAGAGAGAGAGCAGGGGAGGGGCCAGGGGCTGAGGAGACGGATGTGGGGGGACAGAGAGAAGGGGAGGGCAGAGGGAAGGGGGCCAGGGGCTAAGGAGACAGATGTGGGGGGACAGAGAGAGGGAAGGGGAGGGCAGAAGCAAGGGGGCAGGGGCAGCTGTGAGACTTGGAGACCCAAGTGGGGCAGTGTTTTGTGGGGGGCCCGGAGAGAGAGGGGGGTGCAATCACGAGGCCAGCGCCCCGGCCCTCACAGGGAGGCTCCGGACCTCCCCCTCACCTTTGCCTCGGGTGCAGCGGTCGAGAGAAGCCATGCCCCCGCGGCCCCCGAAGGCGTCCGCCTGCAGCAGCAGAGCCTCCCTGAGAGCGCCGGCCCCGCTCAGCACCACGCACGGCCGGGGCCCCAAGTGCACCGTGAACACGGGTCCGAAGCGGCGGGTGAGCTGCGGGTGCGAGAGAGGTGCCGCTTGCAGCCTGAGCCGCCCTGGCGCCCGGCACTTGGGGGGCTCTTATCCCCACATTTCCTGGCAGGAATACTGGGGGGGGGCTCATTGTACAGATGAGGAAACTGAGGCAAACAAGAGGCCGAGACTTGCCGGAGATCACACCGCCAGAGGGAAACCAGGAAGGTGAAGTCCCTGCGTTGGTGACTCCAGGCTCTGCAGTCTGGATCTGGGGCCCTTTCCTTTTCCCTTCAGGAGCCCAGGAGCCCTGGGTATCCCGAGCTCCCAGTCTGGTCTCTGACTCCCCATCCATGGGGATGTCCCCATCCATGTCCCCCAGATTACTGTGGCTACCTCCCAGCCTACTCCCAATTCCTTGACTTCCCATTTCCTGCCCCCACTTACACCTAGCTCTGGCAGTCCCAACTTCTAGGACCCCCAAGTGTGTCTTCCCCTTCTCTCTGGCTTTCAGTGCCTGCCTCTGCTGTACCTGACTGGGCATTTCCCTGTGTCCTTTCAGGTGAATCTAGCCTCAGGTCCCCATTCTCTGGCCCCCAGCACCCCATTCCCTGGCCCCCTGCACCCCAGCTCTTGCCTTCCCAGTGCCATCTCCTACCTCCATGAGTCGTTTGTCCAAGCCGGAAGGGCCCAGCTGCAGCAGGTTCCCAAGCAATGGCAGGGGGGTGGGGCCGGGGGGCAGCTGGCCCCCACATCCCTTGGAGCCCCTGCTGTGAAGGAGCAGAGCCAGGAGCAGCAGACCTAGCAAGAGCAGCAGCAGCATTGCAAGCCTGAGCTCAGTGTGTGTCCCAAGCAGCCCAGCCTTGCTTAAGAAGGCTTCTCCCTGCCCAGCCTCCTGGTAGAAAACAGAGCCTGGGGACCCGTCCCTGAGTCTTGGGGCTCTGGTCCCGAAATTGCCTTTAAATTATATTTTGTCCGGTCAGTAAAACTCTGCTTTCTCCCCTTCCCACCCCAAACCCAGGCCCTTTTGAAGACTAAAAAAAAACAACCCCTGTTATGAACACACATGAAGACAGATCAATAAATCAAGGCAGATTTCCACCCTGGCCATGCTCCAAAACAATATTTGTCTTTTCCTGTATGCTGAGTCCTTCACTTCTCTTTGTGGAGACAGGTACTTTGTTTCATCATTATAACTCTGGACTCGTGGCTGTATTTATGCTGAGTAGAATTACTAATTCTTTTAACATTATTTATCTTTACCATATTATTTCCCTCTTTCTCCTCTCTTTTCTCTCTGTCTCTGACTCCCTCTTCCCCCCCTCCTCTGTCTTGGAGGCTCTGGATTTTGATTCATGTTCTTGGGAGTTCTCATTTTTAGATTTCTTTTAATAGGTGACTAGTGAATTATTCCTACTTCTATTTTGCTCTTTGATTATAAGAGATATAATCAGTTTTATTTTAAGATATTTTGAAAAAAGATGTCTAGGATCTTTTTTTGGTTATGGTATTCAGATAGTCCTTAAATTAAGTAGATTCTTTTTTTAAAAAAGCTTCTTATTTTCAAAATATATGCATCAATAGTTTTCAACATTCACACTTGCAAAACCTTGTATTCCAATTTTTTTTCTCCCTCTCTTTCCTTCTTCCCTCTGCTAGATAGCAAGTAATCTAATATAGGTTAAGTATGTGCAATTCTTTTATATATATTTCCATGTTTATCATGCAGTACAAGAAAAATCAGATGAAAAAGTAAAAAAAAATAAGAAAGAAAACAAAATGCAAGCAAACAACATCAAAAAAAGTGAAAATACTATGTTGTGATCCACATTCAGTCCCTTCAGGCCTCTCTTTGGGTACAGATGGCTCTCTCCATCACAAGTCTATTGGAATTGGACTGAATTACCTTGTTGAAAAGATCATGTCCATTAGAATTGATCATCACACAATCTTGCTCTTGCTGTGTATAATGATCTCCTGGTTCTTCTCATTTCACTTAGCATCAGTTCATATAAATCTCTCCAGGCCTCTCTGAAATCATCCTGCTGGTCATTTCTCATAGAACAATAATATTCCATGACATTCATATACCATAACTTATTCAGCCATTCCCCAACTGATGGGCATCCATTCAGCTTCCAGTTTCTTACCACCACAAAAAGAGGTGCTACAGACATTTTTGCACATGTGGGTCCCTTTCCCTCCTTTATAATCTCTTTGGGATAAAGACCTAGTAGAGACACTGCTGGGTCAAAGTTTGATAGACCTTTGGGCATATTTCCAAATTGCTCTCCAGAATGGTTGGATCCATTCACAACTCCACCAACAATGTATTAGTGTCCCAGTTTTCCCATATCCTCTTCAACATTCATCGTTATCTTTTCCTGTCATCTTAACCAATCTTAGAGGTGTGTAGTGGAAATAAGTAGTTTCTTAAGTTTTTTTTCCTTGTCTGTTTTTCAAGTCAGTTGTCTTTGCTGTAAAATACCTTATATTTTCTTCAGTTTTTCCAATCTTTTGACTCTGTCTTAATTTTTTGTTATCTCATGTAGTCACTGGTTTCTATTTGGTCCTTGTGAATTTTCATGGAGTTTATTGTTTAAGCAAGGTTTTGTAACTCTTGTGCTAAGCAAATCACTCAGCCTTTGTAGCAGTTTAGTGACCAGAACACTGGATCCAGAGCCAAGAAGGCCTGAATTCAAATCTTAGCTCCAATGCTTAGTGTCTGTCTAACCCCAGGGTTTTGTTTGCCTCAGTTTCTTCAACTATAAAAACGGGATAATAACAGCACCAACCTCTCAGGGTTGTTGTGAAGATCGAATGAGATGAAATTTATAAAGTATTTAGTTCAGTGTCTGGTAATGGTATAAATGCTTATTCTCTCCTCTCAAGCTACTAATTCCCTTGTCCTTATACCTTTTAAAAAAACCATGAGGGTGATATAACAATATTACTGATAATAGCTACTGTCTACAAAATACTCAGTGATTTTTCACAAATCACACTCTTTGAATCTCACAGTGACCCCAGGAGGCACACTTTTACAGATGAGGAAACTGAGGCTCCTAGAGGTCAGGATCACATAGCTAAAAAGGTTCAGAACCAGGAACAACACCACATTTAGCACTTTCACTTGCTGGGAAACAGATCCAGAGAGAAGCTTAGGCAAGGTCATCCAGAAAGTCAGGGTAGAATCTAGGACAGGGGCTTGATTTCCTGGCTCCTGGTCCAGGGGGTTCTGGACTATTCCCCTCTGCCAGTTCTATCAACCCCTGTCTGTCTTGTCAGGTCCCTGCTTTCTTTTTTCAATTTCTTTTTTTCTGTCTCTTCTAAAATTTTATTTCGATAAGTTTCTGTCTTTCTCCATGAACCTGCCCCTTCTCATGTCTTCTCTCACATCTGTCACTCTGGGTCTCTTGTGTGTCATTCTCCCCCCTCCCCCAATCTCTTTGCTTCTCTTTTGATTTCTCAGAAGATTCCATTGCTGTTATTGGTCTGGGGTCTGGAACTTGCTCACAATCACTCCTTTTCTGGAGACAACTTTTGTGCTCATAGCCGGGACAGGAGTGGGCACCTAGAGTGTCCTTCTGGGCTGAAGCAACAAAACCTGGGTGGGGCCAGAATCAGATAAATTGGTAAATGAAGTTAATTAATTAATTAAGCACTTACTATGGACCAAATCTTGTTCTGAGTGTTGGGAACCCAAACTAGGAAGCAAGTCATATAGGAGAGTCAGGGCCAGGCAGGGGATTTTGGTTTGGAAACTCACAGGAATGATGAGCAGAGCCCTGGTGGAGTTCACCTTTCCAGGAACCCACGCCCTTTCCAGGAACAATAGCAGGGTTGATTTATTTATGGTTTAGGAATTGGAAAGTTGGGGGGACTGGGTGACCCAAGTAATGATTCACTATCTGGGGAGAAGATAACTGGAGATAGTGGAAGGAATGTTGTTGGAGCAAGTCTACACATGATGGGCCAGGAGAGCCTCTGGAGGAAGACTCTCTGTCAAAATTCTGACTCTCTTATGGGGTTTTTTGTTCTTTCTGTCTGTCTCTGTCTCTCTCTCTCATTCTCTCTCTCAGTCTCTGTCTCTGTCTCTGTCTCTGTCTCTCTCCATCTCACTCTGTCTCTCAGCTCAGGGCTCAGCCTGGATCTCATATCTCTCCATTTCTTTAGGAATGACTAAGGGAGGGAATTTTAAGAAGATCTCCTAATTTTGGGGTCACCTTCTTCTGAAGTCACAATGATGTCCCCTAGAGGAACATCAACAATTGATTATTAGCTAGCCTAATTCTGGTCCTTGGGTTTTCATTTATCACAGTGCCTACTATATTCCTGGGAATACAAGGACAAAAATGAAATAATCCCTATCCTCAAAGACCTTGCATTCTGAAGGAAGAAACAAATAAGCATAAATAACATACTACATTTTGGTCAGCCATCCCCCAGGTGATTGGCTTTTTCCTCTGGGTTGATTGCTACCACAAAAATATTGTTATAAATATTCTTTAGGCTTCATTCCCCTTTGAGATTCTGACTTTGGAAGAACAAGGAAGCCAAATAGAGAGAAGCTGGCCTTTGTCTGAAGGCCTATAACATAATCAAAAGATATTGTATGATCGGTGACATCAGGATCAGGATCAATGACATCATGGGTGATATCAATCCATGGTGAATTGGATTGAAGTAAGGCATAATTGCACAAAGTCATCAGCCTTACTCTCTCTTCCAAAATCATGGGAGCCCAATGGCAGGGCAAAAGTCAGAGCAATTGGCGATGGGCCGGGATGAAGGGATGGATTTGGACATTTTTCATCTCTGACCAAGCTCTAAGCACTGCAGAGTGCCTGCATCAGTCACCATCATAGCTTTTGGAACAAATTGTTCTCATCCACCCATTCCACTGGAGGAAATCTTCACATGCTTGGGGTAGACACCCCCTAAATCTCCTACCTTCAGCCTGCTTTAGCCCCCCCAACCCTGAATCTGAGGAGATGATTTTCTGGAACATGGCTGCTGCCCAAGATACAGCTACTTGAAGCCACAAGTGAGAGTTGGCTGGAGGTGGACGCCAAAGTTGGATGAGCAGCCCTGAAAAGAGCTCAGGAGCCCTCACACCAGAGATGCTAGTTCTCCTGAACTCATACACCCATAACCACAAGGTGTTAATTAGGTGTTAAACTAACCAAAAGTAAGAATACCTCTCTGATTGAGTCAAGAAGGGCCAGAGCAAACAAGTTAGCTGTTGTCCCTGGGTTCTTTGGCCCAGAGGAATTTCAGCAGTTGGAGAGCGGAAAGATGATAAGCTTGAAAAGAGAATTTCTCTCTCCTATTGTTGCCTACCACTCCATTGGCAATATAGTCCTGAAGCTACAGAAAGGAGTAAGAGACACTGGGAAGCAAGGACAAAAACATTGCAGACAGCTGTATATATAGAGAGAAAGCAGTTCTACAATTATAACTCACGGAGTATCAAAGAAATAGAGATCACACCTGAGCATCCTTGGCAGTAGAGATGCTGTACCCAGAGCAAGGTGCTTGAAGATTGTATGAATAGAAAAAAAGATCTGAAGAGCCTTTGCCAAAAGTGGACTCTGTGCTTTATTTCATTGTTTTGTAAGTTCGAGTCTACTCTTTCTGTAGATTCTATATGTATTGTTGGGAGAGTGTGCTTTTGGTTTATGGGGAGAATATTTTATAGCTACTGTTTTACCACTTTTATTTTTAGTAAATGCCTTTATTAGGACCTTATCGAGCTTATTGCCTGATTATTCATGGAAAGGGTTTTGGTGGGGGCTTATGAGATATATTAGAAGAATTTGCTACCTAGAACCCTAGAGTAACCATTTTTTAGGACTCATTCTATAAAATCTTGAGTGCAAGTTAAGGGAAGTACTTCAGAGGGAGTGCTACACCAACAAGGAGGAAGAAGGAAGGAGTAGATGCCATCAAAATCAGAGAGAATACAGAGACATGGAAAAGAAGACATCTGGGATCTGGCTAATGCAAGCAGCTATGATGATTCTTGAGTTGAACTTTTGAAAATGATTAAAACATGAACTTGCCCTGGGAGAACCTGCATGTTTTATTCAATTTGGATTGGTGAGAGAGACCGGTTCTTTTCTTTTCCCTTGCCTTTCTTTGTCCTTACTCCCAGGGGAAAAAAGTTGAATATTCCTGTGGGTTATTTACTTACTTTAGGTACTTCTATCAGGCTTTGAGAAGCATTATTATTTATTTTCTGTGCTTACTTAAAAAAAAAACTGGTAATATGGGGGCAGCTAGGTAGTGCAGTGGATAGAGCACCAGTCCTGAAGTCAGGAGGACCTGAGTTCAAATCTGGTTTCAGATGCTTAACACTTCCTAGATGTGTGACCCTGAGCAAGTCACTTATCCCCAATTGCCTCAGCAAAAAGCAAAACAAAACAAAACAAAAAAAAAAACCAAATAAAAACTGGCAATATGAGAAAACTGTTGCTCAATAGAAATCCTTTAAAAAATTTTAGCCATGCATTTCTATATATTACCAACAATGACCAACATCAAGAGATAGAAAGAGAAGTTCCATTTATAGACAATATAGACTCCATTTATCTGGGAGTCTACCTGCCAAAACAAACCCAGGAACTTCATGAATACAATTACAAAACGATTTTCATGTAAATAAAATCTAAACAACTAGGAAAGTATCAATTGCTCACAGATAGGTTAAGCCAATATAATAAAAATGATAATTCTACCTAAATGAATCTACTTATTCAGGGCCATACCAATCAGACTGCCCAAAAATTTTATAGTGCTAGAAAAAATAAAAACAAAATTTATCTGAAAGAACAAAAGGTCAAAAAAACAAAGGAATTAATGAAAAAAATGCAAAGGAAGGTGGCTTCCCAGTACTTTATCTAAAAATATATTATAAAGTAACAGCCTTCAAAACTACTTGGCACTAAGAAATAGAGGGGTGAATAAGTGGAATAGCTTAGGTACACAAGCCACAGTATTAAATGACTTTAGTAATCTTCTATTTGATAAACCCAAAGATTAGTTTCTGGGATAAGAACTCACTATTTGAAAAAAAAATTGTTGGGAAAACTGGAAATTAGTATGGCAGAAGCTAGGTACTGACCAACATTTCACATCCCATACCAAGATAAGGTCAAATTGGTTCATGATTTAGACATAAAAAGTGATAGTATAAACAAATTAGAAGAGCAAGGGATAATTAATCTGTCAGATCTTTGGACAAAGGAGGAATTTATGATGAAACAAGAAATAGAGAACATTTTAAAATGCAAAATGGATAATTTTAATTACATTAAATTTAAAAAGTTTTTGCACAAACAAAACCAGTGTAACAAAGATCAGTAGGGAAGCAGAAATCTGGGAAACAATTTTTACAGCCAGTGTTTTTGATAAATGCCTCATTTCTCAAATATATAGAGAACTGAGTCAAATTTGTAAGAATACAAGTCATTCTCCAGTTGATAAATGGCAAAGGATATGAATAGACAATTTTCAGGTGAAGAAATTAAAACCATCTCTAATCATATAAAAATGCTCTAAATCGCTATTGATTAGAGAAATTAGAGCAAATTAAAAATACTCTGAATTACCACTTCACACCTATAAGATTGGCAAAGATGACAGGAAAAGATAATGATAAATGTTGGAGACGTGGAAAAGTTGGAACCCTAATGCATTGTTGGTAAAGTTGTGAAATGATCCAGCCATTCTGGACAGCAATTTGGGACTATGCCCAAAGGATTATCATACTGTGTGTATTCTTTGATTCAGCAGTGTCACTACTGGGGCAGTATCCCAAAGAGATCATCAAAGACAAGAAAAGACCTACCTGTGAAAAAAGATTTGTAGCAGCTTTTTTTCTTTTCTTTTTTTTTTTGTGGTGGCAATGAACTGGAAATTGAATGGATGCCCATCAATTGGGGAATGACTGAGTAAGATGGTATATGAATGCAATGGAATATTATTGTTCTATAAGAAATGATGATCAACAATGATGTGATTCAAACCAGTTGTTCTGCGATGAAGATAGTCATATACATCCAGAGAGAGGCCTGTGGGAACTGAGAGTGAACCACAACACAGCATTTTAACGCTTT
>JAJPUD010006620.1:15189-33781 GCA_023553655.1 Myrmecobius fasciatus | reverse complement strand
AAAGGAAAAGCTTGGGGAAAAAAAAAGGTTTTTTTGCAAAGGTCAATGTTGAAAGGTCACTCATGTTTTGTAAATAAAAAGCTTTATAAAAAAAGAAAAAAAATAAAATAAAATAAGAAAAAAAAGAAATGATGATCAAAAAAACCTGGAAACACATACATGAACTGATGCTGTGAAAAGTGAACAGAAACAGGAGAACATTGTGCACAGTAACAAGATTATGTAATCATCAAGTGTGATCAACTTAATTCTTCTCGGTAATACAGTGATCCAAGACAATTTCAGTAGACTTGGAATGGAAAATGCCATTTTCATCCAGAGAGAGAACTATGAGACTGAATACAGATCTAAGCATAGTATTTTTTTTGTTCAATTGACTTATTGTTTAATTTTTTCTGGTTATACATGCACATAAAATTTTTTTAATACACGTTTCTTTATGATTCATGTTAGGAGAGAAAAATCAGAACAAAAGGGGAAAATCATGGGAGAGAAAAAACCAGAAAAAAGAAGCGAATGTAGCATGTGTAGATTTATATTCAATCTCCATAATTCTTTTTTTCTGGATGCAGGTGACATTTTTTATCCAAAGTTTATCAGGATTGCCTTGTGTCACTGAACCATTGAGAAGAACCAAGTCTTTCACAGCTAATCATCCCACATTCTTACTGTTACTATGTACAATGTATTCCTGGTTCTGCTTGTTTCACTCAGCATCAGTTCAGGTAAATCTTTCCAAGTCTTTCTAAAATCAGTTTGTTCATCATTTTTTATAGACAATAATATTCCATTAACTCCATGCACCACAACTTGTTCAGCCATTCCCCAATTGGTGAAAATCTACTCATTTTCTAATTTTTTGCTGCCACAAAAAGAGTGCTACAAACATTTTTGCACATGTGGGTCCTTTTCCCTCCTTAATATGTATCCTTGGGATACAGACTCAGTAGTAGCACTGCTAGTTCAAAAAACATGCAGTTTTATAGCCCTTTGAGCAAAGTTGCAGATTGCTCTTCAGAATGGTTGGATCATTTCACAACTCTACCAATAAGGCCTTAGTATCCTAGTTTGCATTAGTGTCCTAGTTTTTCCATATCCTCTCCATTATCTTTTTCTATCATCTTAGCCAATATGAGAGGTGAGGTGGTATTTTAATTTGCATTTCTCTAATCAGTAGTGATTTAGAGCATTTTTTCATAAAAACATAGTATTTCTACCATTTTTGTTTATTTTGTGAGTGTGTGTGTGTGTGTGGTTCCCCCCTTTTGTTCTGATTTTTTTTTCACAACTTAACTAATAAGGAAATATGTTTAAAATGATTGTACAAGTATAAAAATTAGCCATGAATTTTAACATTAAAAAATTTATTAATTTGTTTTTAGATTCAAATTCTCTTCCTCCCTCTTCTCTTTCCCACATTCATTGAGAAGTCAGCAAATATGATCCCCATTATGCACATAAAGTCATGCAAAACATGTTTTTGCATTAGTAATGTTGGGGGAGGAGGAACAAGGGAAAAACACTACAATTTACTATCTTAGTCCATCAGTTCTCTATCTGTAGGTGGAAAACATTTTAAATCATGAGTCCTTTGGTGGATCACTATATTGATCAGTTACTAAGTCCTTCACAATTGATTATAATATAATTGTTACTGTGGACTCTACTCCTGGTTCTGTTCATTTCCATTTTTATCACTTCATAAAATTCTCCCCAGGTTTCTCTGAAAGTATCTCATTTATCATTTTTTTACAGTACAGTTTTTATAATATTCCATTACATTCATATACCATAACTTGTTTAGTCATTCAATTGATGAGCATCTCCTCAGTTTCTAATTTTTTTCCACCAAAAAAGAACTGCTATAAATATTTTTGTACACATAATTCCTTTTTCTTTTCCTTTGATCTCCTTGGGATATAGAACTAGTAAGGGTAACCCTGGGTCAAAGGGTTTAATAGCTTTTTGGGCATAGCTCCAAATTGTTCTGTAAAATGGTTGGATTAGTTAACAGATCCACTAACAGTACATTAATATACCTATTTTCCCACATCTCTGTCAGCATTTGTCCTCTTAGTCAATATGATGGGTGTGGCGTGATACCTCAGAATTATTTTAACTTGTATTTCTCCAGTTATTAGTGGTTTAGAGCATTTTTCCAAGATTATTAATAGCTTTGATTTTTTTCATCCAAAAACTACCTGTTTATATCCTCTGAATATTTATCAATTGGAGAATGCCTCTTATTTTTATATATTTGATTCAATATATTTGACTCAGTTCCCTATGCATTTGAGAAATGAAGTCTTTATTAGAGAAACTTGTTATACATTCCCCTTCTTACTTTTCTTCTAATTTTGGCTGTGTTGATTTTGTTTGTCCAAAAACTTTATCCTTTATGTCAGATGTACCAAATTCTACAACACTCCTGAGTGTAGATTAAATTAATTGGGAGATGTTTTACAAAATAAATAAAATATAATACAACACAGTATTAATTTGTAGTTTACTAAGTGAATATGCAACCTAGTACTTTATACCAGGCTAGCACAAGACATGGAAGGAACCAATACTATGGGCAAATATTAGTCTCTATATCTGGCTACCTATGAAACTTCTCTAGTTTCATTTCTATTATCATGAGTTAGCCTATGTCAGAGACCAGATGGTCCTGGCAGGTCACCTGAATTTCTTTTTATTCCTGTACTTGACCTGGTTGATGGTTTTGGCTCCTCCTCCTCATCACAATCTTCCTCCTCTTCTTCATCATCATCATCATCATCATGCACAGGATTGTATTCTTAAATGTGACTTTGTTGGCAGGCTAGCCTGGCTATCAGCATTTCTAGGTTGAGTGGATTGTCTCTGTCCCTTTTGGTTAAAGACAGGCAGCTAAAATTCTAGAGAGAAAAGAGTCTGCTTTTTATTTTAGCCATTCTATCCATCTGAACTGGGATCCTTCTACAAGTCTGAGGCATACAAAGTATATTCATCCATGGAAATATAATTTTCTGAGTCAGTATCTGGTTCTGATAGTTTTTATACAGCTGGTAAATAGACTCTTAAGTAGATTCTTCTGGGCTGGGTCTCCATCATTCCTCCCCTCTCCTGATCAGAGACTCCAATGAACTTTTATAGGTGGTTGAATGGGGTAAACTGTCCTTACAAGGCCCCAACAATCTGAAGGCTACCTGTAAATATGCAAGTTTCTCAGCAGCTTGGTTTGTACAAGCTTTCCATCCCAAAGTACGAACACATGGGCCCCTTGCCATCACGTTTTCTCAATAGAACTCTGCTGCTTTGATGGATACCTACAACTGATGATACCTTGTCTTGACAATAAACTTGGGCATTCTATGGTGTCATTTCATTCTGTCAGATGTCTTTTGGACTGAATCTGTGACCATTTGGTAGCTTTCCTTCAGCCTTTTACTCAACTGAGACACGTATCCATTATGAGTATTTGCTTCTGGATTTCTGCCAAAGCAGAAATCAACAGGAAGACACGGTTCCTGGCCCAATATTAACAAGAATGGAGTAAGCTTGGGATAGATTTCCTGGCAGAGTACTAGAAATACCACATCTTGACTCCATTGGTTTTAAAATACTCAGGTTGTGGGTCTCTTGGGGGAGGGCAAAGTGTAGCTCTAGACTTTTTTGACACCTGATAATACCAGTGTTTGAGTAGCTTCTTCTAAAAGTCCTGGTTTTGGCCAAAATGGATCCTGGTAATAGACTTGGGATGGAAAATGCCATCCATGTCCCTAGAGAGAACTATGGGTACTGAAGGTGGATCAAAGTATGGTATTTTCACCTTCGTTTTAGTGTTTGCTTTTTATTTCTCATGGGTTTTCACCTTTTGGTCTGATTTTTCTTGTACAACATGACAAATATGGAAATAAGTTTAAAAATATTGTATATGACTATGCATTGACCCACACTTAACACCATATACCAAGATAAGGTTGAAATGGATTCATAATCTAGAAAAAGAATGATATTATAAACAAATTAGAAGAACAAAGAATACTTTACCTCTCAGATCTGTGGAGGAGGAAGGAATTTGTGATCAAAGAAGAACTAGAGATCATTATTAATCACAAAATAGATAATTTTGATTATATCAAGTTAAAAAGTTTTTGTACAAACAAAACTAATGCAGACATGATTAGAAGGGAAACAATAAACTGGGAAAATATTTTTACATTCGAAGGTTCTGATAAAGGCCTCATTTCTAAAATATATAGAGAATTGACTCAAATATATAAGAATTCAAGCCATTCTCCAATTGATAAATGGTCAAAGGATATGAGCAGACAATGTTCAGATGAAGAAATTGAAACTATTTCTAGTCATATGAAAAAGGTGCTCTAAATCACTACTGATCAGAGAAATGCAAATTAAGACAACTCTGAGATACCACTACACACCTGTCAGATTGGCTAAAATGACAGGAAATGATAATGATAGCTGTTGGAGGGGATGTGGGAAAACTGGGACACTGATACATTGTTGGTGGAACTGTGAACGGATCCAACCATTCTGGAGAGTAATTTGGAGCTATGCTCAAAGAGTTATTAAACAGTGCATACCCTTTGACCCAGCAGTGTTTCTACTGGGCCTATATCCCAAAGAGATTTTTAAGGAGGGAAAGGGACCCACATGTGCAAAAATGTTTGTGGCAGCCCTCTTTGTAGTGGCTAGAAACTGGAAACTGAATGGATGCCCATCAATTGGAGAATGGATGAATAAATTATGGTATATGAATGTTATGGAATATTATTGTTCTATAAGAAACGACCAGCAGGATGATTTCAGAGAGGCCTGGAGAGACTTGCATGAACTGATGCTGAGTGAAGTGAGCAGAACCAGATCATTATACATGGCAACAACAAGAGTATATGATGATCAATTCTGATGGACATGGCTCTCTTTAACAATGAAATGTTTCAAACCAGTTCCAGTTGTTCAGTAATGAAGAAAGCCACATACACCCAGAGAAAAGCCTGTGGGATCTGAGTGTGGACCACAACATGGCATTTTCATGTTTTCTATTGATGTTTGCTTGCATTTTGTTTTCCTTCTTAGGTTTTTTTTCTTTCTCTTTCTAGATCCAATTTTTCTTGTGCTGCAAGATAACTGTATAGATATGTATACATATATTGGGTTCATCTATTTATTTATTTATTTTTATTAATACTTTTTATTTGCAAAACATATGTATGGGTAATTCCTCAACATTAACCCTTACAAAGCTTTCTGTTACAAATTCCCCCCCCCTACTCCCCACCCCTCCCCTAGATAGCAGGATATCCACTACATGTTAATTATGTTAGAATACTTAAGAAATTGAATATATGTATAGTTATTTCCACACATCATTTTTGTGCAGGAGAAATCGTATCTACAAGAAAGAATAATCCGATAAAGGAAATACAATGCAAGCAAACATCAACATCTATTTATTTATTTATAACATATTTAACATGCATTAGACTAACTGCCATCTAGGGGTAGGGGTGGGAGGAAAGGAGGGAGAAATTTGGAACAGAAACTTTTGCAAAGGACAATGTAGAAAATTTACTCATATATTCTGTAAATAAAAAGCTTTAATTAAAAAAAGAAAAAATATTGTATATGTATAACCTATATCAAATTGCTTGCTGTTTTGGGGAGGGGAAAGGTTAGGGAAGGGAGGAAAAATTTGGAACACGAAGTCTTACAACAAGAAGGGATGTTAAAAACTATCTATATGCTTTTGGAAAAATGAAATACTATTGGGGGGGGGAATGGATCCTAGTAGAGAAGACCTATCCTAGCAAATACTTCTACTACTCTTTAGCAACCATGGAAACTTTTTTGTTTCTGATTGGGTAACCTGTATATACTTGTAAAATGGTCAGATTTCACAAAGATGTGGTTTATAGTCTTACTTTTTCCTTTTAGAGGTAGCAAACCAAGATAGACAAATCCTCAAAATTCTTTAATATTTATATTTTCCAAATAGTAACATGAATTGGTAACATTACTCTTTAAACATATCAAGTACAAATCTCCTACTTCTTAGTGATAACTGCTACTCTCTTAGGCCAGAACAATCTCTTTCTTTTTAGTTCCAGTTTTGTCTTGACTCAGATATCTAAAACTTTCATCTAGTGTTTCTTTGGCCATAGAGAGCTGGGCCCTGGATGGCATCCAATGATTTTTGGTACAATATATGGAATATGTGGGTACATTGCTCCCTAGCATGACTGGCTTTTGCCATTATTTCAACTGTATGGTGCATTATAGGTTCAATAGCCCTTAGCTATGGATGCCTACTGATCAGGATGAAAATCCCTCAGTTTTTTCACTTCTTCAAGGAGATTAGTTCTGCTCCCAGATTAACACAGATTGACTTAATGGACTAATCTCTCCTCCAGTCCCAAGGAAAGAGGGCAGAAGAAGCATTAGAAGGGAGCGTGCAGTCAGGAGAGAGCAAGCAAGAACAAGCACCAGGGAGCAAACAAAAAAGGATGCTGGTCGAATGTGTCCTCAAGGTGACAGGTGAAATTTGAGGAGCCAGAGAATCTGCCTTGGCCACAAATTGCACATTTGGGAGGGGGCAAGGGGATAGTGGTCAATGTTTAATAAATCGGCCATGTGTTCAAGAACTGGACACTTCTAAGTTTAGTTTACATTATTAATATTTTTCCATCACTTTAAGTCTAAACAGTCAGCAAAACTAAACAATTCTTTTTTTTATTAAAGCTTTTTATTTGCAAAACATATACATGGGTAATTTTTCAACATTGACCCTTGCAAAGCTTTCTGTTTGAAATTTTTCTCTCCTTCCCCTACCCCCTCCCCTAGATGGCAGGTAGTCCAATACATGTTAATTATGTTAAAATATATGACAAATCAAATATATGAATACATATTTATAGTTATCTTGCTGCACAAGAAAAATTGAATCTATAAAAAAAAACCTGAGAAGGTATACAAAATGCAAGCAAATATTAACAGAGAGCATGAAAATGCTATTTGTGGTCCACTCTTAGATCCCACAGGCCTTTCCCTGGGTGTATATGGCTTTCTTCACTGAACAACTGGAACTGGTTTGAAACATCTCATTGTTGAAGAGAGCCATATTCATCAGAATTGATCATCATATAATCTTGTTGTTGCTGAGTATATTGATCTCCTGGTTCTGCTCATTTCACTCAGCATCAGTTTATGCAAGTCTCTCCAGACCTCTCTGAAATCATCCTGCTGGTCGTTTCTTATAGAACAATAATATTCCATAACATTCATATACCATAATTTATTCATCCATTCTCCAATTGATGGGCATCCATTCAGTTTCCAGTTTCTTGCCACTACAAAAAGGGCTGCCACAAACATTTTTGCACATGTGGGTCCCTTTCCCTCCTTTAAGATCTTTGGGATATAGACTCAGTGGAGACACTATTGGATCAAAGAGTATGCACAGTTTGATCACTTTTTTTTTTTTTTTTTGCTGAGGCAATTGGGGTTAAGTGACTTGCCCAGGGTCACACAGCTGTTACGTGTCTGAGACCAGATTTGAACTCAGGTCCTCCTGACTTCAGGGCTGGTGCTCTATCCACTGCGCCACCTAGCTGCCCCAGTTTGATCACTTTTTGAGCATAGTTCCAAATTGCTCTCCAGAATGGTTGGATCCATTCACAGTTCCACCAACAATGTATCAGTGTCCCACTTTTCCCACAATCCCCTCCAACATTCGTCATTATCTTTTCCTGTCATTTTAGCCAATCTGACAGGTGTGTAGTGGTATCTCAGAGTTGTTTTAATTTGCATTTCTCTGATCAATAGTGATTTGGAACACCTTTTCATATGACTAGAAATAGTTTTAATTTCATCATCTGAAAATTGTCTGTTCATATCCTTTGACCATTTATCAATTGGAGAATGGCTTGAATTCTTATAAATTTGAGTCAATTCTCTATATATTTTAGAAATGGGGCCTTTATCAGAACTCTTAAATGTAAAGATGATTTCCCAATTTATTGCTTCCCCCCTAATCTTGTCTGCATTAGTTTTGTTTGTACAAAAACTTTTAAACTTAATATAATCAAAATTATCCATCTGGTGTTCAAAGTTCTAAATCTTCTTTGGACATAAATTTATTCCATCTCCACAGATCTGAGAGGTAAACTATGATATGTTCCTCTAATTTGCTTATAATATCACTCTTTATGTCTAAATCACGAACCCATTTAGATCTTATCTTGTTATGTGGTGTTAGGTGGGATCAAGCCCTAATTTCTTCCATACTAGTTTCCAATTTTCCCAGCATTTTTTGTGAAATAGTGAGTTTTTATCCCCAAAGCTGGGGTCTTTGGGTTTATCAAACACTAAACTGCTGTAGTTATTGCCTAGTTTGTCCTGTGATCCTATCCTATTCCACTGATTGACTACTCTATTTAAAACTAAACGATTCTTAGTATTTGCCAATTTTCCCGGTGTAAATGATCACGAAAAAATTAACAATCACCTTGTCTCTAATGAGTCTGGGATTGCTCCCCCTTTGGGGAGAGAGGACAAGAGGTGGGTATAAAAATCTCCTGCCATAGCAGGGGATGCTATCAGATGCAACAATAACAAATAATGAGTTCATGGGAGCAGAACTGTAGGCTTAGTGTTAGGGTTAGGTTAAAGTTGACACCTCTGGTCTCCCAGTTTTTGAGAGTTGCACAGTAGATAAAGCACTGGACCTGTAATCACAAAGAATTTAAATCTGACCCCAGGCTCTTGCTAGCTGTGTGACTGTAGGCTAGTCACTTAATCTCTGTCTGCTTTAGTTAATAAAATGGGAAAAATAATAGCACAGTAGGATCAAATGAGATAATCTTTTTTACTTACCTTTACATAAGTGTTGTATAAATGCTTTTCCTTTCTCCCCATGAAATGTGTACTTTCCCTCCAATCTCTGGAGTTTACCTTTTTTTGTATAAATTTGTTTTTCTAAGATAAGGGGCGTTAACCGTTATATTACTGATCTGTGTGCCTTTGCACAAATTCATCTGAGAAATAACAATGTGGGGATAAAGAGAATGTCCAAAATGAGATCTTTTTATGTAAATAGACTTTGGTGGGAACTGGTTAAGATATTACTTGTAGGCTTGGAGCAACCTTCCCACTTCCCCTTTAAGAGATTACAATTAGAAAAGCATCTTTATTTTGAACCCATCTACCCTTAAAGAAGCAATATCGTTGGGGAAGTACAGGGAGAAGAGATAGATAGAATTCTAGCCCAATACTTTTCTTTCAGAGGCTGGAAAACAGTGATCATCCTTGTCTCTCATACGCTCCTCAAGGTAATAATCATTTTTTCCCTTGGTGAAGGGTGGGCAAGATTTCAGAGATAGCTATCTATTCATCTTAGAATTGTATGGGGGCATAAATATAATCTTTCACGGGTAGTCCACATATATTATACCTATATGTCCTCAGGTTAAAATGGCAGAAATCTCCAGTCCCCCAGGATCCTCAGGCACTTTTTCCTACTACCCCTCTCCCCCAGCTCACAGACCTCTTATCTGTTTGTTTACTTAACTAGATTTTCTCACTTAAATTAAAAAGAAAGAAAGTCCAGGCATGTGACTATATAACCAAGCTGGCCTTTTGGGTATGTCCAGTTTGACTAACATGGAACCCCCATTGTTCTGAGCCACATGAGCAGAGGTAACTCTTGGGTTGGTTGTTTGGAGTTTCTGAACATCCTTGGACATATGTTTCCTACTTAGGTACCTCACTACCATTGCTCTTCAGTTTGTTCCTATTCTTTTTCTGCTCCTAGGTGTACTTGGGGGAGATTTTGCACCCATCTTTGGGAAAAATGCTTTTAACTATTAATTTGCTAGACTATTTGAGTAAATGCCTTTGCTAAATAACTGAATTCACTGGCTGATTGTTAAGAGGAAGCACACTGGTGGGGGCTGACGAGCTAGAGCTTGGGAGGATTAATATCCATAGGGTACTAATACTAATACAATATATTATTGAAAGTAATAGGAGCCACTCCTTTGGGAACCCCAGATCAATGCCAGTGTAAATTGAATGAGTGAGCCCCCTAGGGGGTCATTATACGTGTGCAAGCAAACTATTATAAATCAATGTGAAAGGTGATTAGGGACTGAATTAGAGTCATGGCTTTGTGATTGGAAATAAGAAGGAACCTATATGAAAGATGCTCATAGTGATAATAACAAACATTTACATAGTATTCTAAGACTGGCAGAGAGTTTTACATAACTTATCTAATTTGCTTCTCATAATAAGCCTATGATATAGAGCTCATTATTACCCCATTGTACAGATAAGGAAACTGAGGCAAAGGGTGGTTGGCAAAGTCCCACAGCTCGTTAATGTCTGAGGCAGGATTTAAATTAAAGTTTTTTTTTTGACTTTAACATTCTGAAGTCCAGCATTCAATCATCTGTACCACCTCTCTGCCCATTAACAGCATTTCCATATGTCTATAATATTTTCCTAAATTATAATGCAATAGACTTGTATACAAAGCACAATCTTATTAGTTAAAGCATAAATATAAAAACAGAGCTCGATGTTACTGACCCGATAACACAAATCTATGTGTACCCCCTCCCCCAGTTACCCAAAGGAGAAAATCCCATTCATCTCTCAGACAGTTTTGTCACTCCATGTACTTTTATGAATTTAGAAAATACTTTAAATCTCAGTTACAAGGGCGTGACACCATCAATTACTCTCCAGAACACAGCTCAAGTCTGCCATGGATAATTATTGTGACCAATTAATTTATCCTGCCCAAGATGAACATGAATTTTAAATTACTCAATTTTAGCTAGCAATTACCCCATGATTTAACATATTTTTCCAAAACCACAAAAATATTAGCATCTGTGCAATTAAGCTTAGGAACCATTAGACATTTCAAATCTAATTACACATGCCTGGAAAGGAAACAATATCTCTTTAGTTCTGCTGGCAAGTTAATCTCTTTCTAGCTTGCTCTTCTCATGTCTCAATAAGGTCTAAAATGTCTTTAAATTGCTGCAGACTGTACTTTTAAAGGGGAGCCTCAGAGCTGACGCAAAACGAAGACTGGTCTTTGTTCAAATGAGGAGTTTCTAGGTCTATCTTGCTGTTGAGAAATCAAAAGTCAGAAACACTTTTATTCCAAAGTATTTTGCTCCTTTAATTAGTCAATCTTATTTTTTCCCTTTTAAAGAAACTCACTGATAGAATTATATTTAAGGCAGAATTGCACAAAATGTCAGTCTCACTGTCTTTTCTAGAATCATGGAGGTTCAGTGGCAGGACAAAAGCCAAAATGACTGGCAATGGCCTGGAATACAGTGGATGCCCTTGATGTCTTTGGTGTCTGACCAAGCCCTGAGTGCTTCAGCTGCCTTGATGGCTATTGTTCTCACCTGCCATTTCCACCTGGAGAAGTTTTCACATGCTTGGGGTCGAGATCCCCCCTAACTGGTGTATGAGTTACTCTTCACCTGGTTTAGTTGCCTGCTGAGGTGTCCATGCTACAGCTTCTTGGAGCCTTTTATTAAGAGCCTAATGTCCCAGACCTGGCAGCTAGGTCATTCCACAGTGGATGGAGCAGTAGATCTTAGTGTCAGGAAGACATGAATTTGAATCTGGTCTCCCACACTTAATAGCTGGTTGACCCTGGCCATGTCACTTAATCCATTCTAAAATGAGCTGGTGAAGGAAATGGCAAACTACTCCCCTATCTCTGCCAAGAAAACCCTATATCGGGTTGTGAAGAGTTGGACATGAGTGAACCACAATAATAGTCCCAGGCACTGTGCTAAGTGCTGGGTATACAAAAAAAGGCTCAAGAGAATCCTTGATCTCAAAAACTCATAATCTAGGGAGGCAACATGGAAGCAACTCTGAATAGACAAGCTATAGACAGGATAAATGGGAAATAATCAACAAAATAGAGGAATTAGTATTAAGAGGGATGAAGAAAGGCTTCCTTAGAAGGTGGGATTTTAGGTGGGATGTGAAGGAAGCTGGGAGGAGGTGGAGATGAGGAAGGAGCCACTGAAAATACGACCATCAGTGTTTGAGGACCAGGAGACCAGTACCATTGGATTGCTACCATGGGTGGCAAGAAGCGAAGTGTAAGAAGATGGGAAAGGTGGGGTGAGACTAGGTTTTAAAGGGATTTGAAGGCCAATTTGGTAGGGGGTGACATGCATGGTCAGACCATGCTTTAGGGAAATCCCTTTGGTGGCTGAATGGAGGATGGGCTGGAGGCAGTGGGCCCCACCAGCAGTTGGTGCAATAAACCAGGAGGAGAAATTTGATCCAAAGGAGAGAGTAACAAGCCTTGGCAACAGATAGGATGTGGAGGCAGGAGGAAGAGGGTAGAGGATGACTCCTAGGTTGCGATCCTGGGAGACTGGGAGAATGGTAGCGCCATTGGAACATTAGACTTTTACTTTTCCAAAGGAATATTTATTTCCAAAGGTCTCATCACAAAATACAAAGAGTAACTCTTGGGAAGCATAATTCTCCTCCCCCTTGAACCATCCTCTGTCTCTGGGGAAAGGGCTTAGGTTCATAGTTTACCTCATTTCCCATGGAGCACAGTCCTTGTTTCATATCCAGCTCCCTTTCCCCCAGGATCCAGGCTGGCTGGCAATATCACATCTTGGTTCCAAGGTCACCACGACTTGATCCAGTGGGGATCACCCCAGATTCCTACAACTGAGGACAAATAACAGAAACAATCCACAGCCCTTCCTGGACCCATTTCTCAGATCTGGGGTAAAAGAGAGGTAAGCAGGGGAAGACAAGTGCCTCCCTTCTCACCAGTTCTGGGCCAGCTGATAAGAGACCCTCAAAATGGCCATCAGGATGGCAGGAAAGAATAGCCCTTCTAAAGATCCAAGCAGCCCTTCAAAAGAAGGTGCCCCACTCATGGGGTAGAGGATACAGCAAGAATCATGTTAGAACTGGGTATACTTAGACCAGCTGGTGTTACATTGGGAAGACTGAAGAGTTTGGGGAGAAAGAGAATGAATTGGGGCAGTGGGTAGACCATTAGTCCTCGAGTCAGGAGGACCTGAATTAAAATTTAACACATGACACTTTCTAACTGTGTGACCCTGGGAAAACAACTCCCAATTGTCTCTAAAAATAAAAAAAGAGAAAGAAAATGAATTCTGTTTTGGAAATGTTGAGTTCAAGATATTTTGGTAAGACTGAGATATCTGAAAAACAGTTGGAAGTGTCCGGAGACAAGTCAGCAGTGAGTCAAGATTGAATTTGAAAATGATCAGCAAAGAGATCATTGAATTGAGGGAATTATATGAGGTCACAAGTGAAATAGTGTGGAGGACAGAGGCCTGTGGGAAACTCAGCAAAAGAGCCTGCAATAGATAATGGAGAATCAGGACAGAGTGGGGCACCAAAAACCAGAGTGAAGAGAATTTGAAGGAGAAAAGGGTTATCCATCCACCATGTCCTAGGGGGCAGAGAGATCAAGAAGTATGAAGACTGAGAAAAAACTATTGGATTTGGCAATTAAGAAATCCTTGGTAACTTGAAAGAAACCAAGTTTTGTTGACTAATGAGGGAAGAAGCCAGGAAAAAAGAGTGGAGAGAGACACCTTTCCTCCAGGCTGTTATCTAGGAGTTAAAAAACCAAACTTCCTTCTCCAAGTTGAAGAGAAGATTTAAAAAAAAAAAAAAGGATAATACCTATAGGGCAAGGTTCTTAAATTACCGATAAATTGGAGAGCTGGAAAGTGTTCAATTTATTTGTAAACTAGGTTGCTTTCTGCTTTGCTGAGAGGAAAAAATAATTTTCAAAGCTTCATAGCTCTAGCAATCTTTTACTCAGTCAGAATCTATTGAGTGCATTATTATTTCAAATGAAAGATTTTTTCTTCTATAACTGTTTAGCCCAATCATCCCTGTTGTTGTGTTTCTATCTGCTGCAGAACATTAAAAAGCTGGGGTTCCTCTCTGAGGCAAATACTTTTAATATTAGCTCCAATATATTAGTTTCCATTTTATTTTTTTCCTATTATTTTTGTCTCTGTCTTCTTTGACAGCACTAATAATATGGAAATGTGTTCTGAATGATTGCACTTGTAGAATCTATATAAAATGACTTACCATCTATCTCAAGAATGGATTGGGGAGAAAGAGAGGGAGAGAATTTGGAACTCAATTTAAAAAAAAAATCAATGAATTTCTTGCATGTAATTGGGCAAAAATGTTAAATATAAAATATTTAAAAAGGAAAAGACAAATAATAATAATAATATCAGCTTCTAAGACCTCAAACTTGAAAGAACTTGAAACCTCACTTACTTGGGGAACTTGGCTCACTGACTGGTAAAGGCCTGGCTTTTGTCTCCATCCACATGCAAATCTGTATTTCTTTAACAGCTTTCCAGCTCTTCTGTCTAAACAAGCTGACTGGTTTTTAGATCTCTGAAGAGAGGGAAAATATAATAATATAACCACAGTCCTAATAATAATAATAGCTATTATTTATATATTACTTTAAGGTCTGGAAAGTGCTTTCCAATTATATCTTATTTTATCCTCATAATCACCTCAAGATGTATATACTCTTATTCCTATTTTACAGGTGAGGAAATCAAAGCAAATGGAGATTAAGGTGACTTTCTCAGGGCCCTACAGCTAGTAAGTTTGTTGGGTTATTTCTGTCATTCCAAACAGAAACAGGAAGTATCTGAGGCCATATTTGAACTCAGAACTGACTCTGGGTCTTGTTTGCTCCTTGGCTACCTTCACCAGAAACATATGTCTGTATGATACTGGTTTAGAAATAAAACTTCTGACTGTGGTCACAGCTAGGATAATGACCGTGTCGAAGAATAGGTTTCTTCTTGTTCAGTTGTGCCCGATTCTTCATGACCCCATTTGGGGTTTCCTTGGCAGTGATCCTGGAGGGTTTGCCATTTCCTTCTCCAGATCATTTTACCAATGAGGAAACTGAGGCAAACAGGGTGAAGTGACTTGTCCAAAGTCATACAACTGGTCATTGTCTGAGGCTGGATTTGATCTCAGGACTGACTCTGGGCCATGCCCTCTGTCCACTGTCCCACTTAGCTTCCCCTCAAGACATCACTCTTATGTCACTGGTCCTCCTTGAAAATAAAGGATGAACAACTGATCAACAAGAACAATTAAATTATTTTTAGTTAGATTCTGTGAGCTCTCTGGCTGCCCCGGAAGACTTTTAGAGTGAGGCAGTCCAGATCATGTTTAACTTCTATCAAGAGATAGAAACCCAGGTACAAAGGAAGAAAAACGAGTCCTTTGCATCTCACCAGTGACATTATAATTATAGTAAGAAAAATGGATCGATAGATGGATAGATGAAACATTCATGAACTAGTCACTGTTCTGAGCATAGGGGATGCTTTGCAAACAAGACAGATCCTACTCTCAAGAAGTTTACATTACAATAAGGTAAGACAATGTGTAAAAGGCAGCTAAAAAGCAAAAATGAGGGGAAGGGGCAAGATGGCTGTACAGTGAAGTCCAGAGAACGAGTTGTGGCTCAAATGGAAGTAGTGGGTGCCCTTCCTTAAACAATGGTCTCCAAATTGGGAGAAAAGGGCTTATTTTAAAAATCTCTCCCCCAGGCAGGTTTTCACATTTTATTCTTGCTGTTTATTTGAATAGGACCAATGACATTATGGATGAAGTCTTCTTGACTTATGAATTAGATGGGAGGCAGAATTGCACAAAGTTATCAGCTTCTCTCTTCCAGAGTCATTCGAATCCAGTGGCTGGACAAAAATCAGGACTGGGGATATCCCAGGATGCGGTGGATGACCTCAGTAACTTTGATTATCTGAACAAGCTTTTAGTGCTTCACAGAGCTGGCTTCAACCACTTTCATGGCCATTGGAACAAATTGTTCTCATCTACCCATTCTGTAGTGGAAGCTTTCACAAGCTGAGGTAGACACCCTCCTAACTCACCCATGGGTTTAAGACCTGTTGGTTACCCTCAATCTAGTTTAGCCCACCTGCCCAATTTTTTTTAATTGAAGCTTTTTATTTTCAAAACATATGCAAGGATAATTTTTCACCATTGACCCTCCCAAAAAAACCAAAAAAACCCCCTTGTGTTCCAATTCCCCTCTTCCTCCCCTCCTCTAGATGATAAGTAATCCAATATATGTTAAACATGGTAAAATACATGTAAATCCAATATAGGAGTATGTATCTATAGAAATATCTTGGTGCACAAGAAAAATCAGATCAAAAAGGATAAAAATGAAAAAGAAAATAAAATTGAAGCAAACAGAAAAAAAAGAAGTGAAAATACTATGTTGTGATCCACACTTAGTTTCCACAGTTCTCTCTCTGGGTGCTGATGGCTCTCTCCATCACAAGTCCATTGGAACTGATTTGAATCACCTCATTGTTGAAGAGAGCCATGTCCATCAGAATTGATCATCATATAATCTTGCTATTGCCATGTACAATGATCTCTTGGTTCTGCTTATTTCACTTAGCATCAGTTCCTATAAGTCTCTCCAGACCTCTCTGAAATCATCCTGCGGATCGTTTCTTGCAGAACAATAATATTCATATCCCATAACTTATTTTTTTATTAAAAACTTTTTATTTGCAAAACATATGTATGGGTAATTCTTCAACATTAACCCTTACAAAGCTTTCTGTTACAAATTCCCCCCCCCCACTCCCCACCCCTCCCTTAGATGGCAGGATATCCACTACAAGTCAATTATGTTAAAATACTTGACAAATGGAATATATCCCATAACTCATTCAGCCATTCTCCAACTGATTGCCCAAACGGTTTTATCCAGGTGTGGCCATTGTGCACACTGCAGCTTCTTGGAGCCACAGGTGAGGGTTGGGTGGCAGGATGGACACCAAAGGTGGGTGAGCAGCCCTGAAAAGGGCTCAGCAGCTCTCCCACCAGAAGTTTTTGTCCTTCTGAAACACCCCCTACAGTCCCTTACACTCTTATACTTTCATAGCATTGAGAAATAAAAATAAGATTCGCAAGACAGGATTAAGGAGCAGTCTTGGATTTATCAAACAGAAGAATTAACAATTTAAAATGTAGGCCATCCTGAAGAATCGTTTCTCTAATCCAGTCAAGGAAGCTGGAGAAAAAAAAGGGAGACTGCTCTCAAAAGGATTATAGGATTATATTGGATCATAGATTTAGAGCTGAAAGTGACCTCTGGAGTCTTGATTTTTTTAAATTTTATTTTACAAGATTGATGTTTTCTTTCACAACTTGACTTTTATGGAAATGTTTTGTATAACTTCATATATGACTTCTTAATTGTGGGTGGGGAGAAGGGAGAGAAACTAGAACTCAACAATTTTAAAAACAAATGCAAAAAAATTGTTTTGAAAGTAACTGGAGAAAAATATTAAATAAAGTCACGCAAAAAATTTTATTTTACAGATGAGGAACAAAGGACGTAAAATGTCTTTCCTAAGGTTACATAGCTAGTACATGTCCAAGACAGGATTTGAACTCAGACCCTATCCACTACTGTTTAGTCAAAGGATCTTCTGTCCTTGTTCTATTACTACATTGATTCTGTCCTAATATTTTTTCAATAGTATTTTATTTTTCCAAATACATGTAAAGATAATTTTCAACATTGACTTTTGTAAGACTTTGTTGTTCCAAATTTTTCTCCCTCCCTCCTTTATTTTCCGACTCCTCAAGGCAGCAAGCAAGCTTATATAGGTTAAATATGTGCATTTATTTTAAACCTATTTCCATATTTGTCGAATTGGTTCAAGAAAAACCAAAAGGAAAATGCCACGAGAAAGAAAGAAACAAACAAAAAGGTGAAAATCCTATCCTCTGATCCATATTCAGTCTCCATATTCTCTTTCTGGATGCGAATGGCATTTTCCATCCCAATCCAAGAAATTGCCTTGGATCACTGCATTGCTAAAAAGAGCCAAGTCCTTCACAGTTGATAATTCTGTTTTTAGGGAGATCAGAGTGCTTCTTCCGGATATTTGATGTGACTTATTTCACTCAGATAAGTCCAAAAACTTCAGACTAAGATACTGAGAAAAATGATTTCTTAATATAGGAAGATATTTATAATATATGATAATATATTTATAATATATATATATATATATTTATTTATAGATATTTTAGATTTTTTTTTTTTTTGGCCGAGGCAATTGGGGTTAAGTGACTTGCCCGGGGTCTCACAGCTAGGAAGTGTTAAGTGTCTGAGACCAGATTTGAATTCAGGTCTTCCTGACTTCAGGACTGGTGCTGAATATGTATGGATGTATGTGGTAGTATAATTTTATTACCAGGAAATGTTGGCAGCTCAGCAACTTCAAAGGGATGGGTTGTTCTGGCCTTTCTCTTGCCTCCATGTGACATGTTCCTTTCCATATGTATATATTCATGTGTACGTACATGCACGTATTCCCCAGTCACACATTTTATTTTGCCACTGGGATAGTGTGAGCTGGGGAATTTTTTCTAGCCCCTTTATTTGCATTCAGTTTGATTAAAGAGCTTTTCTTTTGAACAAATATGC
>JAJPUD010006620.1:0-15179 GCA_023553655.1 Myrmecobius fasciatus | reverse complement strand
ATTTAGGCAAGTTTTCTGGGGTTCACATGTGAGGGGATGCCCCAGCCCTACACATACTGGGAGGGCAAGCTGGCACGTTGGGTGATAGTTGGGATCCTAAAAGATAGCCACAGGTTCAAATGATGACCCGGGTCTAAGACATCTTTACTCTGTTGTTGTTCATTCATTTCAGTCATGTCCAACTCTTTTTTGGGGGGGTTTTCTTGGCAAAGACCCTAAATACTGGATTGGCTTGCCCTTCAGAGGGATAAATGCAAAGTCTACTCCTCGGGGGCTCGGGGGCAGTGAAGTGGGCAGACTTTCCACTTGGTGAAGATCTTCCAGCCAAAGCCAATCAGGAATATTGCCCAAGGCATTATGGTCTTCAGAAAGCCACGGCTACCCAGTTCTGAGGGCTCGAAGGAAGCCAGGGAAGGCGTCAGTGGGCAGAGAGAGAATCCCAGGCTTGAGACGACAGGTTTGAAAACACCTGGAATTGAGAAGTGAAGTATCTTGTTTGTGAAATAGCCAGGAGGCCACTGTCCCTGGATCTAAGAACAAGGCAAAAGACTGGGAAGGTTGAAGGGGACCAGGTTAGGAAGAGCTTTGAATGCCAAGCAGAGGATTTTATGTTTGATCTGGTATAAGGAAAAAGCTGCAGTGGCTAGCAAACACAGAGTGATAGGCTTGGAATCATGAGGATCTGAATTCAAATCCAGCCTCAGAGACGTCTTAGCTGGATGACCCTAGTCAAGTCACTTAACCCCTGCCTTAATTTCCTCATTTGCAAAATGAGCCGGAGAAGGAAATAACAAACCAATCCAGTATTTTTACTATTAACAGAGGAGTCACAAAGAGTTATACACGACTGAAATAAATGAACAGCAAAATGATGAAAATGTTGTTGTATGAATTCCCTTTTGTAAGAAGAACCCTGCAAATTCCCTAGAAGGATCCCTGAGAAGGGGCTGTGTGGAGAATAATTACAGAACCTCTGCATTGACATTGTGTTCTTGAAAAAAACTGACCTTTCTAAAGAAGAAAGGGAGAATCACGTCTGTTCAATATGGAAAACTCTTTGAATAGGAGAGTACCCTGCTAGCCCAGATTATTGCCATGTTTCTAGACAATTGGGTTCAAGTCCACAGCTAGTAAGCCATACCAAGTCAATAGGCATTTATTAAGCACCTACTGTGTGCCAGGCACTGTGCTACATCCTTATCAAGAAAGGCAAAAACCAGTCCCTTCTCTCAAGAAGCAGGATTATTTCTCTTCTGGTGCAAACTTTTCTCCTCATATCACTTGTACCCCCTTTCCTCTTCTTCCCCCAAACCCAAATCTACAGGATCAGGTAGAAATCATCAGTCTCCCATTCAGTCCCCCAACCTTGAAGTTACTATCAGTGTTCCCTAAGGATGATCTCTGGTCATCTAGATTCCCTGATGAAGTGGTGACTGGATCAGTCTCCAAGAAGCTCTGTAGCTCTAGCCATGACTTTAAGTTTGTATCCCAAGGTCATCGAGGACTCCTGAACAACTGTTAAATGAGTGCATGATTGGGCAAGTTTTGCTTGTACCATTGAACAAGATGTGAGTGCTAGTTAAGAAAGAGAAATAAGGTGTATTTCACCATCCATTATCTCACTTCAGGAACCACTTCAAGGCTAGACAGGAGTGTCCACAAATCTGTTCTCTGATCATATGGACTGTTTCTCCTAAGATAGCTTCTTGGAGTATTTCTAATGTGAATGGCAAAGAAGGCACTGGGAAGGAAAGAATACATGTTTTCCTTATCTCAGGAGTCTTTCTGAATCCTCAGTAAGAGCTTTTGCTTTGAGACTATCTCCAAGATATTCTGCATATATCTCATTTGTAGAAAGTTATTTCTCTAATTAGAAAGTGAGTTCCTTGAGAAGAGGTACCATCTTTCACTTTTCACTGTCTCAGTAGTTAGCACAGTGCCTGGCACATAGCATAGGTTAGTCAGTCAGTCCATTGTTATTGCTGTTTATCCTTCCTTTTGGAATAACATCACGGGTTAATTGTCGACTTATAAATTGGATTTGTGAGATGGAGTTCCTTCACTCTTTCTTCCAGAGTTATTAGAAGAGACAAGGTAAAAGTCAAGACTGGTGACTTGGGGCGCAGTGGAAAACTTCAGTCTCTGCTGTCTCACCAAGCTCTAAGTTCTCCTGCTTCAGTTGCCTTCATGGCTTTTGGGACTAATTGCTCGCATCTTTCCATTCTGCTGAGGGAAGTCTTCACATGCTTTGGAGTAGACATTCCCCTAACTCACTGACAGGGGGTCTGAGACCCATCGGTCACCTTCTGCCTGGTTTACCTGTCTGCCAAAATGGCTTTACTGGGATGTGTCTGCTGCACATGCTATAGCCACAGATGAGACAGACGGATGACAGGTGGACCCTCAAAAAGGTAGATCAGCCCTGACAAGGGATCCTGTGGGCTTCACACTTACCCATCCTCCCTGCATACCCCACACATCCCCCAGTTAATCAATAAACACCTACTAAAGCACCTACTATGTACAGGCACTGTGCTAAATGCTGGAGAGAACAAGAAAGGCTTTAAAGATCATTTAAATGATTTTTAAAGTTCATTTTTGGGCATCAGAGTTTAGGAAAGACATTGATCAGAGGGGTGAGTGAAGAATGGTGGAAGGTCTCAAGTCCATTCCCCATGTAGATTGGTGGAAGGAGCTGGGGATGGTTAGCCTGGAGAAGAGAAGGCTGGAGAGGAGAGGAGGTTAGGAAGGTGACCTAAGTCTTGGAGGGGCCGTTGGTAGAATGGGTTGTTGCAGGGATTTAAAGCACAGTAACTGGCTGGATTGGATGTCCCTGAGGTCCTTTCAGTGCCGATATTCTGTGACTTTGAGTCCGTGCTCCTTAGGTTCCCACTTTGGCCTGGTGGAAGAAGCCACATTGCCCTCCTATGTAGCTGAATCCCAGGAGATTGAATTGGGAGCACAAATGTCGGTGGGTTGCAGGAGTATATGTTGTTACTGTTCAGTTATAATGATCCCGTTTGGGTTTGCCATTTCCTTCTCCTGCTCATTTTACAGCTGGGGAAACTGAGGCAAAGTGAGGCAACAGACTTGCCCAGGGTCACTTAGTGAGTAAGTTCAAAGACAGGGCTTCTTGATTCCAGGTCCAGCGTTCTAGTCGTTGCACCATACTGCTGCTCGCTGAATGAAAGGTGTGATAGTCAAACCTGTGATCAACTGAGGCAGGGGGTTGGACGTGAGGGTCGGGGAATCTCCCCTCCTTGAGGGAGGAAAACACCCTGAGCTTCATCAAAGTCCTGCCTCCCTTTGTGGAGCAGCTTCTCACAGCGTCCCCTGAAGCCCTTTTGTGGACGGTTCCCCAGCAGATGTGTCCTTCCGCACCATTCTTGTCCCTTCACTGGGTCTTTCCTCTGAGCTATAGCTGAAGAAGTACTTCTGGGGGTAGAAGACTTGGGTTCAAGTCTTACCCCAGACGTTGACTGCCTGTGTGAGGCATCTCTCTAGAAAGGCAGGATGCTGGAGGCGTTAGAAATGGTGGGGGAGTGGTCAGGAAGCCCTGAGTTCAAATCCTGCCTCAGACTTTTATGCAACCTTTGCCCTCGGTTTCCCCATCTGTAGTTGGAGCAGACAGTCTCTGAGCTCCCTTCCATCCCTAAATCCGTGTTCTCCAGGAAGGAGCCTCTCAGTCAGAGCCCAGAGTTACTCTGGATAGGACCTCTGGGAAGATCTCAGAACCCAAAGAGCTCCTGGCCCAGGGTGGGATTGGGGGCTCCACAGACGCCCATCCTCTGCGGGATGCTGGACAGACCCCGCCCGCTGGGAGACTCCGCCCATCGGCCCCTTTCGGGGCTGGGAGGCTTCTAGCCCTGATCCCCCGGGCCAAGGCCGGTTCTTCCCTGGAGCTCGGGCGGGGAATGAGCACCGTCCCCCTCGCTCTGCCTGTGAGCAGCTGCGGAAGCCCGTTCGCAGAGCGCCCTCTAGTGGTTGGTCCTTGCTCCTGCGCATCATCGACTTGGGCAAAGACAGGAAGCTCTGCTGCCCACTCAGACTGGCACCGAGGCACCCCTGAGTGATAGGGCAAAGGTTAAAAAAGAGCCACCCAGGGCAAGGCTTCCTCCGCAGCTTTGGCAGATTGCGGAAGCCTCGGGATAATATCTACATTGAATAATAGCGAGTGAAGAGGGGACGAGGTTCTAGAGAACATTATTACAGGCTGATATTTTACCTGTGTAATAATGCCCAGGTTAAAGAGATGAGCTCAGTCATCAGCGTATTTACAATAAATAGGCCGGGCCTTGAGCTGAAATCTCACAGGTTTCCACATCCGGTCACAGCGCTGAAGAGGAACCAGTGACGTCACTCAAGTCCCCTGAGGAGATTCATCCTTTGAGGCCTTTTAAATACAACTTGTTGGGTATTTATCAGCAAGTTAGTGATGAGGAAGGAGACAGCTAAGCGATGTCTCTGTGCTTGGCTTTTAGGAAGGGAAAAACACTCAGAGACAAGGAAACAGCGGAAGAGAGAGACAGAGACAGAGAGAGATACAGAGACAGAGACAGAGATAGAGACAGAGAGAGAGACACAGAGACAAAGGGAGAGAGACAGAGACAGAGACAAAGAGACACACAGAGAGAGACAGAAACAGAGAGAGAGAGAGATGAGGGAGAAAAAGAGAGAGAGACAGAGACAGAATCAGAGAGAGACAGAGAGAAAGACAGAGACAGAGAGAGACAGAGACAGACAGAGACAGAGAGAGAGAGATGAGGGAAAGGGAGAAGAGAGAGGAGAGAGGAGAAAGAAAGGAGAGAGGAGAGAGAGAAAAGAGTGGAGAGAGGAAAGAGGGAGAAAGAGAGACAGAGAAAAAGACAAAGACAGAGACAGAGAGAGATAGAGAGATAGAGGCAGAGACAGAGACAGAGACAAAGAGACAGAGAGAGAGAGAGAGAGAGAGAGAGAGAGAGAGAGAGAGAGAGAGAGAGAGAGGAGAGAGAGAGGAGAGAGGAGAGAGAAAAGAGTGGAGAGAGGAAAGAGGGAGAAAGAGAGAGAGACAGAGACAGAAACAAAGACAGAGACAAAGAGACACACAGAGAGACAGAGACAGAAACAGAGACAGAGACAGAGAGAGATACAGAGAGACAGAGACACACACACAGAGACAGACAGAAACAAAGAGACACACAGAGAGAGACAGAAACAGAGAGAGAGATGAGGGAGAGGGAAAAGAGAGAGGAGAGAGGGAGAAAAAGAGAGAGACAGAGACAGAGAGAAAAAGAGAGAGAGACAGAGAGAGAAAGACAGACACAGAGAGACAGAGAAAGACACACAGAAAGACAGAGAGAGACAGAGACAGAGAAAGACAGACACAGAGAGACACACAGAGAGAAAGACAGAGACAGAGAGAGACAGACAGAGAGAGATGAGGGAGAGGAAAAAGAGAGGAGAGAGGGAGAAAAAGAGAGACAGAGACAGAGACAGAGGAGGGGGAGGGAGGGAAAATTGAGGGGCTTCTTGAAGACAAAAGACTCAGTTCCCAGGGGCAGCTTTGGCCCCTGCAGAGACTCATGTGGCAGAGGACAGAGGCAGCAGTGAACTAGGAAGCCCAAGAGTCTCTGGTTAGAGAATGAGTTGCAGCTGGACAGCTACAAGGATAGAGGCAGTTTATGGTCTATGCAGGCTATAGTATCTTTGCTTTAGAACTATAAAGAGCCTTAAAGTATTGAATCCAACTCTTTCATTTTACAGATGAGGAAACTGAGGCCCAGGAGAGTTAAGTGTCTTGTTCAGGGTCACACAGGAAGGGGGGCAGAATTTGAACCGAGGTCCAGACTTCTCTCTTCTTCATTATCTTGGCCTCTGGGGAGATGAGGAGATTCTCTGACAAAGCCAAGTTCTCTCCCCTTGTAGGTGGGCCCTCAATCCCAGTGCAAGGCTGTGTATGTCTCTATGAGTTAAGTGACTTGCCCAGGATCACACAGCTAGGAAGTGTTAAGTGTCTGAGGTCAAATTTGAACTCAGGTCCTCCTGACTTCAAGGCTGGTGCTCTATCCACCGCACCATCCAGCTGCCCCACAAATAGCATTTTTAAAGACAAAAAAAAAAAAAAAAAGAATTACATTATTTACCACAATTTGTTTAGCCATTCCCCAGTTGATGAGCATCTGCTTTGTTTCCAGTCCTTTGCTATCTAATCCTTTACTGTCACAAAAGTTTTGCTACAAATATTTTGGGGCATCTGAGAGAACATTCTTTTTATTAATGGCTTCTTGGTGTATAAGCCCAGCAGAAGAATCTCTGGGCCAAAGAGTATGAATATTTCAATTGCTGTATTCTGAATGTCTTTCCAAAAGGGTTTTACTACTTTTGAACTAATTAAAAAAAAAAACTAAGAATTGGTTAAAAAACCCCTACAAAATATATAAACCTTTGGTTAATTTGATCATAAAAAAGAAAGAAAAAAAACAAACCACCATCATTAAAAACGAACAGGGTTAATATACCACCAAAGAAAAAGAAATTAAAGCAGTAATTAGGAGCTATTTTGCCTAAGTGTATGACAGCAAGTTTGACAATCTAACCAAAATGGATTAATATTTATAAAAATATAAATTGCTCAGATTTAATAGAAGAGGAAATAAATTATTCAAATAGCCCATTTTAAAAAGAAATTGAACAGATCTCCAGGGCCATATGGATTCACAGATAAATTCTACCAAACATTTAAAGAACAATTAATTCCAATACTAGGTAAACTATTTGAAAAATAGGTAAAGAGGGGCAGCTAGATGATGCAGTGGATAGAGCCCTGAAGTCAGGAAGACCTGAGTTCAAATCTGGTCTCAGACACGTAACACTTCCTAGCTGTGTGACCTTGGCAAGTCACTTAACCCTAATTGCATCAGCAAAAAAATATTAGGTAGAGAAGGAGTACTGCCAACTTCCTTCTATGACACATATGTGGCACCGATACCTAAACCAGGAAGAGCCAAAACAGAGAAAGAAAATTATAGACCAATCTCCCTAATGAAGATTGATGCAAAAAATTTTAAATAAAATATTAGCAAAGAGATTATAGCAACTTAGCAGCAGGATAATACACTATGACCAAGTGGGATTTATAACAGGAATGCAGGTGTGGTTCAATATCAGGAAAACTATCACCATAATTGACCATTTCAATAACAAAACCAACAGAAATCATATGATATCTTAATGGGCACAGAAAAAACTTTTGACAAAATACAGCATCCATTCCTATTAAAAACACTAGAAAGCATAGGGATAAAGAGAGATTTCATTAAAATAATAAGCAGTATCTATCTAAAACCTACAGCAACATTATTTGTTTTTTTAAATTTTTTTTATTTGCAAAACATGTATGGATAATTCTTCAACATGAACTCTTACAAAGTTTTCTGTTACAAAATTTTCCTCCCTACTCCCTAGCCCTCCCCTAGATGGCAGAATATCCACTACATGTTAATTAAGCAACATTATTTGTAATAAAGAGAAGCTGGAAGTATTTCCAATAAGATCAGGGATGAAACAAGGATGCCCATTATCACCACTATTATTTAACATTGTACTAGAAATGTTGGCTTTAGCAATAAAAAAAAGAAAAGAAAAAAGCAAAAAGAAAAGAAAATTAAAGGAATTAGAATAGGCAATGAGGAAATAAAACAAAATGGTTCTACTGATTAGCAGCTCCACCAATAATGCATTGTTGTGTCTATTTTCATAAAACTCCTGCAATATCGACTATTGCCATCTTTTTTGTCACCTTTGATAATTTTCAGGGTACAAGGTGACACTGCAGGTTTTTTTTGTTTATATTACTCTTATCATATTAGTATTTGGGAAATTCTTTAATGTGATTATTAATTACTTGCAATTTCATTTGAGATTTATTTGTTAATACTGTTTGACCAATTATCTGTTGGGAATAGTTTCTGTCCTAAATATCTGTTAATTGTTTATACATTTTGGATATTTTGAGGGAAATTTTGAAAATGTTAATATGATTTGACATCATTAATTCTTAAACATAAAACATTTGCTAAATGTTGAGGAAAAAGCAAGGATAACCACAATGTCACAGTTCCTTAGCAAATGCAGGAATAATCAATACATCACAGTTCACTATACAGTTTCCCACTAGTGGATGCAGTTTGTGGTAGGGAATGAAAATAAACTTTTAGAAACTTATGTTTGGAGCAAGTGACAACTCTGGACCACAGTCATTACTATTTTAAGTCCCTCCAGGAATGTATTTTAGTTGAACCTGATTTTTTTTCCCAGCTATTTCTCTTCACTTTTTTTTTTGCTTTTTGCTGAGGCAATTGGGGTTAAGTGACTTGCCCAGGGTCACACAGCTAGGAAGTGTCTGAGACCAGATTTGAACTCAGGTCCTCCTGACTTCAGGGCTGGTGCTCTAACCACTGCACCACCTAGCTGCCCTCTCTTCACTTTTTAATAAGCAAATCTCCTCTTCTGCTCTTGAGCTGCTGAAACAGTGAGAGACTTTAAAAATTGATAACTACCTTTCAAAAGGCTCAGAAGTTGTAAGGTCATTGTAGTGGCAAGCAGATCTTTCCTTTCAGAGAACTGCAAAACTCATCAGGCTGGATTTCTGGACAGGAAAGGCAAGCCAAGGCAGTTCTTTACTTGACTGGATGCTTTTTGAACAGGACACACCCTCTCCCAACTTTCTTAGTTTTGGAAAATTCCCATTTTCGGTTGCTGTCCTTTTGCCTTCAAATCCCATCCCAATAGAAGTACCTTCTCTGTATTTATCGTCTTCAGTCTATTCTGTCTATACTTTGGTTGTATCTAGTTGTTTGCATGTTTTTTTCTCCCATTAGACTATGAGTAGGATTCTCGGGGGCACTTTCTATTTTTGCCTTTTTTTTTGTATCCTCATCATTTAGCACAATGCCCAGTACATAGCAGGTGCTGAAAAATGCTTCTTGACTTGACTTCAACAAAATTCTGTCTTAGCCAATCAATTTCATACCTATGCTTAATGCAAAACAAATTTAAAGCTTATTTCCTATCCCTGCCTTGACTTCTCCCTCAGATAAAAAAGCCAGTCAGCAGAGAACAATAATTCAAACTGCAGCAAAATTCACATCTCTTCAAATTAGCAGGCTCCAAGTAAGTGGCTGAAGTTTTTTTGTCAGCTAACTCCTGCTGTTCTTATCTATGTCACAGCTGGCTTTTCCACTCTTTTCCCGCTGGTTTCCTAGCCAATCCTGCTGTCTTCTTAATTTCTCTCCTGCTGGAGTCTTAATTATCTCTAATGACTCGATTCAGACACTCCTGGGGGTCAGTGTTAATCTTTTTCTTATCAATTAAAATTCATGAAATCCATCTTTATGAAACCCATAATATTTATTCAATCTTTCCATAAGATTCAAGCAGTTAGGTGATTGAACATATTGTAAGTTTTAATCTCTCAACTCTAAAAACAGTTATATACAAATGGACTGAGGGAGTCCTATAATCTCAGACATTTCCCTGCCCTCAAATAGTCTCTTCATCTGAGGAATAATCCTTCATCCTGTTCTTAAAAGCTGTGTCTCTTTTGATATTTTAAGACAAAAAAAGAAGAAACTGATTTTTTGTCAGTTTTTCATTCACAAAAATTCTTTTTCTACTATTTCCTCAACTAAAAGTTCTTGGATGTCAATCTGGACTTAAAATCACAAAGACCTGAACTTAATTTTGACCTCAATTACTGAATGTCTACGTCACTCACTAGGCAAATCATTTCAGCCTTTTTCAAGCTGCATTGGTCTGATCAGCCACAGCCAGTCACACTGTAACTCGATTCTAACATAGTGACGTCTTTTTGGTCCTCTTCGAGTATGAAGCGCAACAAACAACCATCTCTACCATGAATACAATTATGATACTTACCTCTCATGGTTGTTTTGAGGATTGAATATATAATATTTGTAAAGTATTTTGCAAACTTTTAATTTCTAGTTTTTACTTGTAAAAAAAGAAAATAATACATAGATAAACCATATTTACAGCATCTCTCTGATCTATCTCAGTCTAGTAACTACATCATGAAGAAAGAAAGCAAGGAAAAAAAGCTCAGTTGACACGACCTATTCTTGATAAAGTTATGATTTTTGCTTTCTTATTTATGTTTAATAATCATCTCTTTCACAATGCATTCAGCAATTCCCCTAGGAACTGAAGTTAACAATCATAGGTCCATAATTTCCGGATTGCATTTTCTTTGTTCTTTTGAAAGAGCCATGTCTTCTTCTCCAGATCTGCAAGGGCTTCATTCCTGTTCTCCAGTCTTTGAAATGGACATGTTAGCAATCACAGTCACCTCTTGTTCCAGGACCTAAGGGATGGTTCATCTGGGTGAGGCAGCTTTAATTCTTCAAGTGGGAGCTAAATGTTCTCTTACCATCTTCTTCCTTATTTGGGGGGCATCTACTCCATAGAAGCCATTTTTGTTCCATTCTGCCCAGTGTAAAGGTATTAAAAGAAAAAACAGAAGGAACTAGATAGTTGCCTTTTCTTTGGTTTCAATTACACTATCCACCTGGATCAACAGTGCTAGCCATTTTGTGATGACACTTTTCATGGTCCTTAACTGTCTTTTAGCATTCTTGATGCGATTCTTTTAAAAATAAATTTCTTATTGCACTCTTTTGTTTTTTACAGCACCTACATTTTCTAATATGCCCCCATCCCCACAATCCACAATGTGTTAGTAATTTTTTTTTAACCAACCTGTTCTCTTTAAAAAACTATGTACAGGGGGCAGCTAGGTGGCACAGTGGATAGAGCACCAGCCCTGAGGTCAAAAAGACTTGAGCTTGACCTGAGTTCAAATCTGATCTCAGGCACTTAACATTCCCTAGCTGTGTGACCCTGGGCAAGTCACTTAACCTCAATTGCCTCAGCAAAAAGAAAAAAAAAACTATGTGCAACACTCTTTTGTGTTTAATAGGCATTATTAATATTTCTCTATCCCTTTTTTAAGTCTAGAAAATCAACAAAACAATAAATCCAGCTCTGATTTGTAGCATTTCCAATTACTAAGGTGCAAATGCTCACACTGAAAATTTAACAACTTGCACTTGAAATCCACTTTCATTATAGCTCTACCTCCCACACCTCACATTACTTTCATGTACCACAACATGATCAGTCTATTTCATTGTACCCAGCAGTAGGATTTTTTAGGCCAAAGAATATAGATATTTTAGTCAATTTTTTTTGTGTAATTCCAAATTGTGTTCCACAGTGATGGGCCAATTCATAGTTCTGCCAAAAATGCAGTAGTGTGCCTATCTGGAACTCCTCCAACATTGACTAGTCTCATCTTTTGTCATCTTTATCAATTTGCTGGATTCAAGGTAACAACTTAGAAATATTTTGACTTCCATTTCTCTCACTATTCACAATCTGGAACATTTTTTCATTTGGTTGCTAACAATTTGCAATTATTTTATGAGAATTGTTTGTTTTTTTTTGTCTTTTGATTACTTATCCATTGGAGAATGGCTTTTTGAAAAAGAAATGGAAAGGCAGGAAAGGGAAGAAGGAAGAAATAAGCATTTATTTAGCATCTACCATGTGCCATGTGTTCAGTCTTTATAAATGTTTTCTCGAGCAGAAGACAGCCTTGAACTTGAGATCCAGTCTCAGTCATGCTGCCGTGTGTTTCTGCTGCACGTTGCCATTGCTAGGGGAGAGAAAGCATTGAATTAGAGTTCTCCTGGAAAGAAGGTTCAGAAGAGAGTGGGAGTCTCATTTTTGTAATCTACAGAGTAGAGAGCATCCTTCAACAAGAATGGCTCCCCTTTGATTCTCAGTTGTCCATAATTCTCCTTATAGTTGGGAGGCATTCCCTGTGTCCTCTTGCTCTTGACACTCCAGAAAGGCTGGTTCTCAAGGGTAATGTTCCTTTCTGACAAAAGTCCATACCCCGTAGTCACATCAAGTCAGTCATAGAGCTGATCAAACTGAACAGGGCTTCTTCTGATCACCTTGGCTACCTGGAGCTCTCTCTTGGGGTCCCTCCAGCCCTAGAGATAGCACCAAGAGAGAGAAAGCAGTGGGAATTCCCTGGACTGGATTTTCTGGACCTAGTCAAGGACATCCTAGACCAGACAAGAGCTGCAGCCAAGCCCTGGCATGGGAAGTATTGTAGATGTGTATAGTACACGTGCCAGGTGTATTGGCTTAACCTGGGTGAGCATTACTGTTGGCTCTTGTCCTGGGAGAAAAGTGCTAGTGAGAATGTGACTTTAGGGTGTGACACACAAGGTCCCCGTGCTGTGTATGCCTGTGGGAATCATAATATGGAGGAACGAACCTAGTAAACTTTGTATTCCACTTAATACTGTGAGTTTTATTGACCCCACTGGTCTGAGAAGAATCAGCTCTCTAAAGACTTTCCCCTTAGAGGATACCTTCACCCAGAAGGGCATAATACATCTGGGCAATCATGTTTTCTTATATACCCACAGGAAAAAGAAGGAACATTGTCTTAATTACAACCTAGTGCTAATCCTTTGCCTCTTCTGTTGGGTGCCAAGTTCTGAGGTTCCCAGAGGCTGGCTATGCTGGAGCATGAGCCAAAATAAGGTTTTGTAAGAAACGCCCAAGATTTCAACTAATCCGTATAAATTCAGAGTCTTGGTCACGGATTACATAATGAAATTCTTTATTTTGTCTTTTATAATTTCCTCTAAGTCATAGCTTGTTAAAAATTCATACTTTCTCCACAGCTGCGTAAGATATTTACCATTTGTCCTAGTTTTTCTATCTGAATTGTTACTGATATCTTTTTATTTTAAATCATCTTCATTTCTAAATCTATACCTCTGAACTCCTCTACCTAGAAAGGCAAACCTTTTTCACAAAGAACATTAAAAGAGAGGTTACAAAGTTCAATAAAATCGACCAACATATCAGCTAAAACTAAGTATATATTATGCCCATAGGGGGCCCCCCCCACTTCTGGGAAGAAAAGAGGAACGTGTATTTGTCTGTTCTTTAGGGCCAAGATTGTCATTACAATTACCCAGCTTTCAGTTTATTTTTCTCTTTTCAATTACATTGTTGTGATTTAATAATATTTTAAAAATGCATTTAGACCATGAATCCATCTGGAATCTATTGTGGTATAAAATGGGAGATGCTCATCTATGTCCATTTTTTGCCAAACTGCAATCCAGTTCTTCCAGCAACTTTGGCTGAATAATGTTGAATCACAAATACTTTCCACAGCAATTTGTGATCCTAGGTTTATTACCCAATAAAGATTGATATATAGTTGGTAATACTTGATTATCTAATCTATTTATCTAACACAAACTATGGGGTGAAGTGGAGAGGAGTGCAGGATTTGGATAAAGGAAAAGTTCAACTTCTGCTTCAGATACCTACTCACTCTGTGACCTTAGGCAAATCCCTTAATCTCTCAGTCTCAGTTACCCCATCTATAAGATAAGATAAGAGCAACCAGAGAAGGCAGATTTCAGAAAAACCTAGAAAGAGTTACATGAAGTGATGCTAAGTGAAATGAGCAGAACCAATGAGAACATTGTACACAGTAACCACAAGATTATATGATGATCAACTATGATGGACTTGACTCTTCTCAACAATATGGTAATTCAAGCCAACTCCAGTAGACCCAGGATGGAAAATGCCATCCACATCCAGAGAAAGAACCATGAAGACTGAATGAGGATCAAAGCATAGAATTTTCATTTATGGTGATGGTTGTTGTTTGTTAGCTTGCTTTTTCCCCCTCTTTTCTTCTTTTTTTTTCTCTTTTGATCTGATTTTCCTTGTACAGCATGACAAATATGGAAATATGTTTAGAAGAATTGCACATGTTTAACCTATATGAGATTTCTTGCTGTCTTGGCGGGGGAAGGAGAAGGGAGGGAGAAAAATTTGGAACACAAGCTTCTGTAAAAGTGAATGTTGAAAACTATCTTTGCATGTATTTAGAAGAATAAATTATTAAAGAACAACAAAAAAGTAAGAGCATCCCCCTCTCAAGGTTTTTGTGAAGACCATTTATGATAACATATGTACAGTACTTTGTAATCTTTAAAACGCTATTCAAACACTAGCTATTATTACCAGACAATTTGATGATTTTTGCTCCAAGATATCATTTGAACTCAGATAATACAAGTCCTATTTCCTTCTTTTCTTAAAACCTTATAATTTCTAGGTCAGAGGTTGGTGATGAATCTGGATCCAGCAATGGAGAAAATGGGTTGCCACCAAGGGTTCTTCATCCTGTTGGAAATCCTTGCTTTGACAGTGATGTGAAACTTGGTATTAGGCCAGCTGGAGATATTAGGGAGAAAAAAGCTATGGATTATTGTCTATTCACCCAGAATAAGTGACAGTTTTGTCAAGTCTCTGTTTTCCATCAGTCTTAAGTATGGCTGGTTTCTTTCCCACCAGGAATAGAGTGGCAAAACAGTTTAAAGTGGCAAAATATGGTGAAAGTGTCTAGGCTCTTCAACGAATCAACCAATAAATATGCATTAAACACCTTTAATGTGCCAGGCACAGAACTAAGTGCTGGGTATATATAAAGAAGCAAAAGTCAGTTTCTGTCTTTGAAGAGAACATAATCTAATGCTAGAAACAAAGCAAAACACCAATATTTCCAACCACTAATAATAAGAGATGTGTCCATCAAAACAACTCAGGTTTCACTGCAAATCCAACCATCTGGCAGAGGTGACTAAAAATGGGAATGGTCCCCCTTTGGGGAGGAGGAAGTCACCACTTCCCAAGGCTATTCGTTTCATTTTGGAGCAGCCCTAATTGTTAGGAAATTGTTCCCAATACTGAGCCTGAATTTGCTTCTTTTCCACGCTCCCCCATTGCTCTTGAGACCGAGAGAGGTGAAGTGACCTGCCACAAGTTCTCATCTTCCCCTTGGGACCAAGGAGAACTTTGGTGGTTCTTCTTCCTGACAACCCTTTAAATTCTTAAATATCTCCCCTTTCCCCAACGCTACTTCTCTTTGATGCATTGATCATATATTTAAGTATTGTACCTTTCCTAGTGCTGAATAATCAATAATTGCAGTGTATGGTCCTGTGTTGTGTTGTATGTGTGGCTGTATCATATCATACTATATTTCATTATATTGTGATGTATGTACAGTA